>ML822559.1:75174-135429 GCA_009831015.1 Picea engelmannii | reverse complement strand
CAGAGTATCAATCACATATGATTGAAGTGGAAGGTATGATCAACAACCAAACCATTGTTATTTTAATTGATTCAGGAGATAGTCATAGTTATATAGATCCTAAGTTGGTGGAAGGTTTGCAATTGCCAAGAAACAAGCATGGAAAATCTTGGTTGGTACAACTAGCTACTGAAGCCAAAAGAAAAGTCAATGAGATGGTTAAGTCATGTCTTATCGACATGAATGGACTGGGCATAAGGGCATATTTGAACATCTTTCCTTTAGATTCTTATGACTTCCTGATTGGTATGGATTGGTTAGACCAACATTGTGTCATCTTAGACTATCATAACAAGGCATTCACTTGCTTAGATGAGGAAGGAAATCAAAGAACAATCCAAGGAATTCCTAGGGAAGTGACTATCAGAGAAATTTCAGCAATGTAGCTGAAGAAATGCTACAGGAAGGGCTATGAACTATTTGAAACCCATATGGAGGAAGAACCTAAGGATAAACTACCAAATTTGGAGGATCATGCAGTCCTGGAAGATTTTGAAGATGTGTTCAAGGAGGTACTAAGACTATCCCCAAAGAGAGATATTGATTTCTCTATAAATTTAATGCCTGGAGTATCTCCAGTATCAAGGACTCCTTACAGAATGAGTACAACAGAGCTGAAGGAGCTGCAAATGCAGATGGAAGAAATTTTGAAGAAGGTGTATATATGCCCAAGTGTATCACATTGGGGTGCCCCGGTCTTGTTTGTGAAAAATAAAGATGGGACATTGAGATTGTTCATCGACTTCAGATAGTTGAATAAAGTAAGTATAAAGAACAAGTATCCTCTGCCAAGGATTGATGATCTCTTTGATCAATTGAAGGATGCAAATATATTTTCAAAGATAGATCTCAGGTTAGGATACCATCAGGTAAGGATTAAAGAGGAAGATATCAGCAAGGCCGCCTTCAAGACAAGGTATGGTCATTATGAGTTCACAATGGTTCCATTTGGGTTGTCAAATGCACCAACTGTTTTCATGTGCTTAATGAATGGTGTTTTACGAGAATATTTAGGCAAGTTTGTCATTGTCTTTTTGGATGACATCATTGTATATTCCAAAGGAAGAGCATGAGCATCATTTGAGGATGGTGTTGCAAGTGTTAAGAGAGCATCAACTGTATACCAAATTGAGCAAGTGTTCATTTTATCAAAACATAATTCACTACTTGGGGCATATCATTTCAAATGATGGGATAGCAGTGGACCCTGAAAAGATAGAAACCATTAAAGGGTGGACAAACACCTAAGAATGTGACATAAGTCAGATCCTTTATGGGTCTAGATGGTTACTACAAAAGGTTCATTGCAAGGTTTTCGAGAATAGTTCAACCCATCACTTCCTTGCAAAGGAAAGGGAAGAAATTTCAATGGACAGAAGAATGTAAAAGACGCTTCCAACAATTGAAGTAATTGTTAACCAGTGCTCCAATTATGAGGATTGTAGATCCAAATGAAGACTTCATTGTATGCACAGATGCATGTAAAGAAGGACTGGGTGGATTACTCAGTCAAAATGGGTATGTTGTATGTTATGAATCAAGGAAGTTGAAGGAGCGTGAAAGGCTCTATGCCACTCATGATTTGGAGTTGGGAGCCATAGTGCATGCCTTGAAGAAGTGGAGGCACTACCTCATAGGAAAGAGGTTTGAGCTGAGGATAGACCATAATGGTCTCAAGTATTTGTTTGATCAACCAACTCTAAATGCCAGGGAAAACAGATGGTTAGAGTTTCTAAGTGAATATGACTTTGATATAAATCATATCAAGGGGAAAGAGAACAAAGTCATTGATGCACTCAGAAGAAGAGTGCATGAGTTGTATGCTACAACCATTAGCATGTACCAATCAGATTTGAAAGACAGATTGGTAGAGGTTGCAAAATCAGATTTGCAGTACATGGAATTGGTAACAAAATTGCAACAAGGTGAAATTCAACAGAAGGTTGAGGATTATGAATTGGGAATTGATGAAATCCTCTTGTATAGAAACAGATTTTATGTACCCAATTCTTCTGAATTGAGGAGTGTGATTTTAAAAGAAATGCACAATGTACCTTATGCAGGACACCCAGGATATCAGAAAACAATTTCAGCAGTCAAAATCCAATATTATTGGCCAAGAATGAAGAGGGAGATTGTTGATTTTATTGCCAAATGTTTGGAATGTCAAAGGGTAAAGGCTGAGCATAGACACCCAGTTGGTTTACTACAGCCTTTACCCATTCCTGAGTGGAAATGAGAAGTTTTAACAATGGATTTCATCACGGGATTTCCCAGAACAAACAAGCAGCATGATGCAATCATGGTGGTGGTGGACAAGCTTACTAAAGCTACCCATTTCGTTCATATGAAGACTACTCATAAGGCAACTAATGTTGCTGGTATTTCTATGAAGGAAGTAACACATTTGCGTGGCGTGCCCAAGACAATTGTGTCTGACAAAGACCCAAACTTTACATCAAAGTTCTGGAAGGGGTTATTCAAAGGGTTCAGAACAAATCTGAACTTCAGTACAACATATCATATTGAATCGGATGGGCAAACAAAAAGGGTGAACCAAGTGATAGAGGATGTGCTAAGGATGTATGATGGACAAACCATATAAATGGGAGGATTATTTACACTTGGTAGAATTTGCCTACAACAATGGGTATCAAGCATCCATGAAGATGAACCCATTTGAAGCACTTTATGGCAGAAAGTGAAACACCCCAGTAAGTTGGGACAACCCAGCTGATAGGGAAGTGCTTGGGCTAGAGTTGCTCAAGGAAATGGAAGGATAGAGGTTGAAGATTAAGAATAATTTGAAGGATGCCCAAGACAGGAAGAAAAGTTATGCTAATAAGAACAAAAGTCACAGGGAATTTAAAGTAGGGGATCATGTATTCCTAAAAGTGAAGACCAACAGAAGCTCCCTGAAGTTGGGAAATTGTTCAAAGTTGGCAGCTCGATATTGTGGGTCGTTTCAAATCCTAGAGAGGATTGGTCCAGTAGAATATAGGCTTGCATTGCTTGCATGCATGTCTATACATAATGTATTTCATGTGTCATTACTTAAGAATTATGTACCTGATGCTAATCATGTTATTGATTGGAATGTGATTTAGGTGGAGCAGGAAAGCGCTTTTCAGGTGCATCCGATGCGTATACTAGACTGGAAAAGAAAGAAACTCTGGAATCGAGCCATAGGGCTTGTAAGCATCCAGTGGAACTGCTACGGTCCTGAGGATGCAACATAGGAGCATGAAGATGCTATGAGGGCAGAGTACCCGCATCTTTTTGAAGATTTTGGAAATCTTGTTATTGTTGTGTAAGTAAGTTGCACTGAGGACAGTGCAAAAATAAGGGGAGGGGATTGTAACACCCCAAGGTCGAGCCCCTGCGAAGTTGTAATTATGTTTATAGGCTAGTGAGACAAGTGTTTATAAGTTGAAGACGTATGTGTTTATTAGGCTGGAGAGCATAGATGCTTAAGGCCATGAGCTTGATTTTTGTATATGTAAATGCACATATCATTAATAAAATTACACTGGTGTGTGTAGACCGACCACGAAGAAAGCGTTATGGGGGACTAAGCTCCACTAGGTTGGGTAAGGGAGAGGGCTAAGTGTCTAGGCATAGGGGATAAGATAGAGGGCTTGCCTCTAAAGGAATACTATTTTATTATTATTTCCCAAAGGCTATGGTTGACATAAGTTGTGTTGTCCTAAGTTTCTGGAAAGGGAACAAGTGCTAAAAGGAACTCATGCAGCTGCAGGAAGACATGTGTCGAACTGGGCGCATGCAGTTATAGCTGGGAAAGCCAGCTTGTTGGGAGGGCCTCCTCGCCAGTCTCGCAACCCTTGCCTGCTCGCAAGTCTGCATCTTACCCGATTCACCCACCGATTCACGTATTGAACCAATTCTCCATCATCTCCATCATCGACCTATGTATCTAGCACACACATTTGGAATCCTGCAGTCATACTTGAGTTATCCTGTGTGTCTCCTGTGAATCCCGACGCACCCTATAACAGCTTGAGTTGTGTTGTGTTTTAACTGTTGGTCATTGTAGCCACGCAGTTCCTTAACTGAGTGTGGCTTGTTGCCACCATATTTTCTTTACTGAGATTTGTTGTTGCCATCACCTTTTCGGGAATTGACTTAGAAGCTGGACTGAAGAAGCAGGTTGTCAGGCTTGCAAGAACCTCTCTCGAGGTGAGAGAGGTTATCGGGGAAGTGATTTCCCAGAGGGAGCCCAACTGCAGCTAGAGTGCTCGGAGAATTCTTGTCTGGCCTGTTGCTGAAGCCCTGGAAGGGAAGAGGGGCAACCGAAGGATTGTTGAGCAGAGAAGGGGCACACTTCCTGGGGTGGGACAGGCATGTGGGGAATGAGAGGTTGTAGGTTTTTAGTGTGAGTTGTCTCCTGGGAGAAAATCCTTACTATTGACCTGTATGACTTTCTTGTTTCCCTTATGTTGTTCCTGAGTCTGTACTTAAGGCTTAAAAGTACAGTGTCAAGGCATCCGAAAGTAGGTGAAAGATGGGTAAGAGGGTAACGTCAACCTTTGGTAAAAGAAACTAGGGAAGATTTCTACGTTGGCATTGTCTAGCTTCCAACTGTTCCTGAGTAGTTATATCTTGTTCAATGGCTGCCCATGAACGTTCAAGTTCGTCCCAGTTATTAGCAGTTTTAAGGATTATGTCGAAAAGGTTTAAAGCAATATGCATTTGGTTCGATAGTCCAGGTTCGATATTAGGCTGTGTTGGTGTAGGGACAGTCATGGAGGAACAGTAAGGGTAGGAAAAGATTCAAAGAGAGATTAAATGTTGTCTCGATTTGGTCGAAATAAAGAGAATTTTACGGTTTAAGAATAAAATAGAAATGCAAATTGAAGGCTCTTTTCCGTAACTGTATTATATTTTTATATAAAGGTGTGGGGTGAAAGAAAAACATTTAGCTGCATATAACGCAAGATTCCTGTCAAATAGAAAACTCACATATAAACAAAAGAGGAAATTAGTAAGGAAATAAATGACATAGCAAAGAATATATATAGAATTCTGAAAGTGCAGATTGGTCTTACACCCGCTGATAGCTGGTGCAGAGGAAAGACAATAAATACTTACAGAAAACAAAATTCCTTTTGTTATAGTAGTGGTCGTACTAAATTATAACAAAGCACATCAATTATGAATAATGGAATGAAATGAAACATGAAATACGAAGAAACAAACTTGTAACACAGTCTTGACGGAATGGAGAATCTCCATATTTGCTTATATTAACTTCTTGAATGCAAAAACTCTATTACAATCAACACCAAAAAGGTCCAGCCTCGTTTATTTCTTTCTGTGATATATTTATACAATTTTACAGATTAGTTAGAATCTCAACGGTTACACAAATTCGGTTACAACCGAGAGGAGCGCAATCGCTTCCTTTCTCCTACTCTATCTTTACTCGGTGCCAGGTGCTTGTCTTTTCGCAGATTCGGTGCAGGCGATACATCTTTCTACAAACTGAGATATGAGCTGTGAAGGCTCTGCTTGACAGATGGCCTCAGCGAAGTAACATTCTCGGGCTAATTGTTGCATCTTTTCTCCCATTTGTGCATCAACGATGTCGAGGAAACTTAGTTGCGCGCTGGGTTGGATTAAGTGCTTGTCAACTCAAGCCATGTGCACCCTGTCCATTTGAGAGATATCAGTCGATTCTCTCTCATCCTTCTCTTTCAGATCGAGCGAGATCTGTTCTACATTAATTTGCATTAATGTTTCTGCGTCGCCTCCACTGTCCATACCCAGAAGCTTGCCATCTATAGCATTGAAGGCTTCTTCTAATGAATTGGTTACTTTTTGGGCTTGTTCCTTGCCTAGGGCAATATTATGCTCCCAATCCTTCAACAGAATGTTACCTCTAGTTTGTTCTGAGATGGTGAGTTCGGGAGAACCTGCCGAAACTCTGTTGTTCGTGGCTATCACCGCCTTCTGAAAGGCGACCCGAGCCGCTTCTGCATTCCTTTCTTTGACAGTCAGGTTCTCGGAAATCTGATGCATCAACAGGCAATCCTCTCGAATCATTCCCATTTTGCCTAGCAAACTCTGTTGAGCAGAAGAGATCATGCTCTGAATTTTGATCGCTCGGGATTTAAACCCCGAGACATCGATCACCCTGCTTTCAGCGACCTCTACTTGAGCCTGCAACTCTGCGATCATAGTCCTCTGTTGACCCGCCTGTATCCGACCATCTCGGATCACTAGATGTGCTTGCTCCAGCTTGGCTTTGAGCACTTCTATTTCATTTCTATCAGCTAGTCGGGCCAGTTCTATTTCCCCGCTCACCTGACCTTTAGCGTTTTCTGTGGCCGAAGCCACTCTGGCTTTGAGAGTCTTGATCAGGCGATTTTTTATTTTGAATTGGTTTTTCAACAATCCGACCGAAAATTGATTCGTTGAAGCATATGCTCCTAGCGTTCCTGCGATCTCCGTGGCGAATTGTTCATTCTTTTTGTTCTTTCCATCGGTCATAACCTTGAATTTTTTAGCGGTCGATTCTCCCTCCTAGTAGAATTCCCTTTTCACCACTGCTTTCCTCTTTTGTCAAAGAAGAACTCGTTTGGAGGAAGTTCTTCTGCTCTGATAGGCCTCAGTTCCTCATTTAAAATCCATCCTTCTTCTATATTTCCTTGCGTTGACTGCAAGGGGGTAACAGAAGTGATGGGTTCCTCGATTTGTTTCGCTGCCTTTCCTGGGGTGATGACCGGGTTTTTCTTCTTCGGAGGTTCAGGGGTCTTCGTCTCAGTTTCTGGATTCTGTTCCTCTACTTCAGGCTTCTTCGTTTGCTTCCCCTCGTCCTGGCTTGTTTTCGGGTCGGGAATTTCATCTTTGGGGCCTTCATCATCCTTCGTTTCCATCTCAGAAACGCCCGGGCTCACTCCTCGCAACACAGCGGGAAGACAACTTCGTCTGTGTTCCTGAAATTTCAATACAGAGGCTGTGTCTTCAGGTACTAAAGATCGGATCCGAGTTAGCACTTCCTCATAAGACCTTGCCGCTCGGAAAATGTCATCCGGGGGTGAAAACTCGTGTTCAAACCTCTTCAGCCCACAATTAGCTAAATGGTTGCTCACAATTTTCTGAGGATCATGTTTTTTATACTCAATGGAGACCAAACTCAGGTCTTCCAGGGCTGCAGCCTCAGCTTTGGCATGCCCGAAATCCAATAAAGAATAAGAATTTAGCCGAACGGGGAAAAACAACCATACCTTCTTCGAAGATGCTTTGAGTTCTTTACTCACCCCACCAATCACTGTTTGTCGGGCAATCTCACGACAAGCCAGCTTGTTGGGGATGAACAGTGGTAGTGCAAGCGGGGGAACAATAGCTCTGAACACTCTGAAGTAGGAAAAATCTGCTTCGACGTACCAGTCCGCTATACCACTCAGACTTGCAGCAATGTTGTCTGAGATACGAGGTGGCAGGCGACCAAAAATGGTGATGTGCAGGAGCACCATCACCCAGTTGAAAATTTTGTAAATGAATTTGTCCGCTTTATTCTCCCACAGTTTGTCGTGATACTCATGTACAGGTTTTTCTTGTGCTAGATTCTAAGCCCAGCTCATCAAAGGGAATGGTGTCATGGAACATATCGCGTCCATGATATACGCAAACATGAAAAATGAGGACAGTCTCATGCTTGCCTTCTGCTCCCGATACTCTGTGACCCGGTTGGCCAAACTGTCCGAGAGTATCTTTGCCCAATTAAACGAGCAACCTTCTGCGACCTGAAACATGAGAGGCACCCACGCAATGTAGAAATGCGATGTATCCTCCCTTTCGAATAGTCGGCATGTCATCATTGCCACATACTTATACTGTGGCTCCAACGAAGCGACCGAATAAACTCCCTGGTCATTTGCTCTAAATTTCGCAGAGCGCAAAACCCAATCCTTTATCAAACCGGGCATGGTTTTGTCATATTGAGTGCACTCCTTTTCTTTGAATCCCTCCAGGAATTCAGCATCATACATGTATTCATATGTTGTTGGGAGCTTATACATGGTTTGGATGTGCTCCAGTCTAAAAGTCCCAACCGTGACCCGTTGGTCGTTCATGATAGTTCTGGTGGGTAAGTCTATGTGATCCAACGCCCATCGGATCATATCATAATATGGGAGCAACCGTGGTCTGGTTGCTACCCGGTGCATTCTGGATTTCACAACTATCTTGTATTTGGTGTTCAGGTCGTCCCTTTCGTTGTCGGCGGAGTATGAATAATTCACCAACTCAGATTGCAGAATATCTGAAACAAACGACCAGCTAGGAACTGAGTCGACACTATGGGGAGAAGTGTCGGAGATATTATCTGAGCCTTTCACTACAACTTCGACATTTGCCTTTGCTGCTTTCCTTGGAGCCATAGTTGAAGCTTGCATTTTTACCCTTCTGTGATAGACCTGCGTATACATGTAGAAATTAGTTCACTCGGAAAATGACAAGCTCTGCGTGCTTATGAAAAATGTATAATGAAACGTAGCTCTTGCATATATTTGAAAAAATGGTACCTTTCAAAACAAACCTATCAATTCAAAATTAGAAATAAATTTATGCCATAAAAATCCGATCTTACACATAGATTTACCTTATCTTCCCATTAATGTCATAAATTTTGGCGGTTTGATAGTCAGTCGGAGTATGGAGAGTAAATAGCTAACTTGGGAAACATGCAAGCCTCGATGCGCGGGACATATCTTGCCTTATTTTAAATTATCAAAACTTAGCAACGTTCATAACTTTCTCGTTGTTCGTTGCATCGTGGATTTTCCTTTAACAATTTGAGTCTTCAACTCGCGAGACTGCGAGGGCCGATTTTGGCTTAATTAACAGTAATCGCGATTTGGAGCGTCATTAATTTTATAATCAATTTATTCGCTATATCGCGACTCGGAACTTCGAAGACAAGTTTCTGGGAGATTGGTATGCCGAGTCGCGAAACCGCGAGATGGCGATAATTAAGACTCAATTTAGGGGAAGAAAATCTTAGATTAGGCGACTAATTAATCTTTCTATAATTACGTCGCGACTTCGTGAGTCGGGGTTTTAGACGCCGTAACTTTCGAAAGGATAGCGTCGAGTGGCGAGATGCCAAGAACAGATTTAACCATGGTTATCTTTTTGCCTTTAATCCTTGACCAGGGTTATCACAAAAGTACCTCGTGTTCTCGGCTATCGGGGCTGTAAAAATAAAAACTTGGGTTTGACAAACGCCGAGGCGCGAAACCCCGACGACATCAAATCATGAGTTAAAATATTTTACCCTAGTTAATGTCTCAGGCGAAAATTGAAAACTACTTCGCCGCTTCGTGACTCGGGACGCGTGAACTCAAGGATTAAAGTATCTGACTCGTGAGATCCCGAAATAAAACAAAAAGAGCGAACGTTCTTACGAAAGTGAACTTGTTTTGAGGGTAGAAAAAGCATCGCTGCTTACTCGGCAAGGTTGCAGAGTTTTTTTTTTTTAAGTTTCGGGGGGGGGGAATCAGAAGGCCATCTTTAGAATTTTAAGTATCCAAAATGAAAATTGTGAAGCGTTAACAAAAAACAAGGGTGGCTCCAACATAGGCTCCAACTAGGGATCCTGCCTTCCTGTGAGGCGGGAAGAACAGTAGACCACGTGCCAATATTGGGTAAATGGAGTCATAAGCTAAAACAGGCAGAAAGATTCCAAGGAAAAAGGATCGAAGGGGGGAAAAGACTCCGCTCTTTACCTTGAGAGGTTTTTTCAAAATCAGATACTCTTTCTAAGCACAGCTCTATTCCCTTTCACAATTTTCCCTTTCCCACTACTAACTTTGGGTATGTTTTAAGACAGTCGAAACGACCCTAGGAGATTCAACAGATCTTGTGATTCTCAGCTTGCATCAAAAGAATGAGATTATATATTTTTAAATCGGGAAGTCCCGTCTGAATTTGGGGTGTTGATCAGGTTTTGAGAAAGCATTGGTTACCAGAGTAGAGTGATATTCATGTATAACAACCTCACAGATATCTCAGACATTGCTTCATTGCCAGCGAGCCTGTTCAGTACCCCGGTGAAGTTGTCTGACCTCTTTCACTGAATTTCCTTTCACCACTTCGGAAAATATTTATGCATTTAAATGCTGAGACGAGGGCAATCATTTCTAAATTTCCTTTCATCGTCTTCCTGGACTAGGTGGGGGCAATCATTTCTGAATTTCCTTTCACCACCTGTGTTATAATTTACTTTCAAAGCACGAAGATGGGGGCAATCAGTTTGTATCAGGGCTGATATCTGTGTAATATTTTGCATCAAAGTTCTGTCAACTCATTTTAATTACTTGGTACCAAGCCTCCCTTGACATTCACAACACCTTTGTTCTTAGGGAAAAAAGGAAATTAATTTATTTTTTTTTTTAATGGGCATCCCGTTTGAGCAAGCTTTGATTCTTCCGACGCTGTTGAAAAACCTAGGAAAGTTAAGATCACCCTAAAAGTTCCTTCGCTTAGCAGGAGATCAAGTAGTTGTGAAGACCAGCTTTCCTATCAAGATATGTTTCGAAACCCTTGAGGTTTGAAACGAAATACTTTTATCCCTTCACAATAACTCTGGAAGACGGTGACTTGCTAAAAGTTAGACCCGAAGATAGATAGGATACAAAGCAACGATTTATTGATTGAAAATATGGGGGTCAAAGCAACTCGAGACTGACTCTTGTAGATAACTTCGGGGATAGTTTATTTCAACTGCCCATTTTTTATTTAGTGTATCATTCAACTTATTTTAAAACAAAAATTATCAAACCAAGCAATGATCCTCCTGTCTAACATTTTGTATTGTCGTTGAAAGATGTTACCTTGATTTCCCTTAACAGTCTTTCATAACATATATTTTCGAGAAAGTTTATTTTTACCTTTTTATTTCATTTTCTTTGCGCAATACGAAACTATTTTAGGTATCACCTGTTTTATGCCGCTCTATTTCTGACACTGACCTGCAAATTACTTTTCCTGCTAGTTTCGTCTACAGTTGGAATCCTGTAAAAAACAAATACGAATCTTATTAGAAATGCGTCGAGAGTTTAGGAATCAAAAACCGAAAATTAAAAATAAATGTTTAAATGAAAATATGCGTATGTACAAAACACACATAGTGAAATTTATTTATTTACGATTTTTTATTTTATTTTTTTTTTTTTGAATCTGACGACTGTTACGTCATGTAATGCTTTAGATACCGCCCGTTGACAGGGGCGCTGAGGAGTTCTCCATCAATGTTTTCCAACAGGAAGGAATTTTTCCCCTCTGGGGCAGAGACCCTGAATGGTCCATACCAGAGGTGGTCAAATTTACCATGTTTCACGGCTTCCTCTTTTCTCGCATTCCATCTTAGTACCAAGTCACCTAGAAGGAATTCCCTTTCTTTTGCCTTGAGATCAAACAAAGCTTTCATCTCATCCTGGTACTTTTGCATTTTATCATCGACTTCCACTCTATGTTGTTGAACCTCGATTAGCTGATTAATTCTCCTGGTTACATGATTGGGTTCTTCGTTTTGGTCCTGCCATAACTTCATCACTGGTAATGCTAGGTTTATAGGTAGAACAACACCTGTGCCATAGACCATTTGAAAAGGCGAAATGCCGATAGACCTTTTAGTGCTGATGCGGTTTGCCCATAATGCGTATTTTAAGTGCACATGCCAAGACCTTTTATTTTCATCCAGTACTTTCTTGATTATGTTCACCAGGCTCTTGTTGGATGATTCGGCCAATCCGTTCCCCTGAGGGTAATATGTAGTGGAATGGCCGAGAACGGTATTGTACTTCTGACAGAAGCTGATCATGGCCATAGATTTGAAGGCCTGGGCATTATCGGTAACTATTTTTCGGGGACACCCGAATCTTGACAAGATATTGTCCTCTAGGAAATCGATTACCACCGAGTCTGTTGCCCTTTTGGTCGGAATGGCTTCCACCCACTTAGTAAAATAATCCGTAGCTGTTAGAATCCATTTATGCTGAGCACTGGAATGGGGATTAATTTCCCCTATAAATTCTAGACCCCATTGTTGAAACGGAGCTTCAACTTTGACTGGAACGAGTGGCAGTGCAGGAAGTTTTTGTTTACCAGCGAATATTTGACACGGGTTGCAGGCACACACTTTGGCATTGACGTCCGAAAATAGTTTCGGCCAATAGTATCTGACCCTCAAGATATTGTAGGCTGTGGCTCTCCATGCATGGTGTCCTCCACAGACTCCTTCATGAAATTCTTCTATAACCCGTGGAGTTTCCGACTCAACCAAACAGACTAGTAGGAACCTGAGTGGATCCTTCCAGTATAGTTGATTTTCGGCGATGCAATATTTTACAGCATGGAGTTTTAAAGTTCTGCATTTGGTTGGTGATAGTCCATCTGGACATTTCAGGTTTAACAAGTAGAACACTATGTCTTTATACCAGCCTGACGATATGAACTTTTCTTCAACCTTGCTTGGATCTGTCTGGTCATTCGGCTCGTGCAGGTGTACGTCTCCGTCTTCCCCTTGGAGGTAATTAATATCAAGAGCTCTAAGATTCGATTCAGCCAAGATTTTGGCCAGACCCTGCCCCTTTATCAATTTTGTAGGCTTGACTTCCAAATCGAATTCTTGTATTTTAGCGAGCCAACGCCCTCTTTTTCCATCACTGTCTGGCTGTACCAATATATCTTTCACAGCGCTGGTAGGCACGTACGCGATAATTTTTGAATGCAGTACATAGGTTCTGAATGCTTTTAGCGCCTTTACCATTGCGTACGCTTGTTTTTCTATTATGTCATACTTTAATTCTGCGTCTCTAAGGCTCTTGCTAAAAAACACGATCGGTCGTTCGAAGCCTTCGTCATCCTTTTGCAGGAGCACCGCAGCGATAGTATGTTTAGAAGCAAACGAGAAGATAAGGAAATCTTTCAAGTAATCTAGGCTTGCTAACACAGGTGCCTCGCTGATGACTTTTTTAATATGCGCGAACGATGCTTTAGCCTCGGTCGTCCAATTTACTCTGCTATCTTTCTTCGACATTCCTGTGATCAATTTGACAATCTCAGCAAAATTGGGGATAAACCTTCATAAAAAATTTATTGTACCTAAGAAAGATTGAATTTCTTTTACGTTTCTGGGAATATTTATAGTTTCTATTGCTTCAATCCTCTTGGGATCAATCCTGATCCCATCCTTAGATACGATATGCCCCAGAAGCTTACCTTCCTGCATAGCGAAATGTGATTTCTTTGGGTTCAAAGACAGACCATACCTGCGGCATTTTTCGAAAGTCTGTTTTAGATGGGTCAAATGTTCGTCATCGTTTTTAGAGAAAACCGTCAAATCGTCGAGGTAGATGATTACGAACTTGTCTCTTTCTCCTACGAAGGCAATATCCATAGCTCGCTGGAATGTAGCTCCTGCATTCATCAAACCAAACGGCATTTTGTCATACATGAGTGTACCCCATGGTGTGGTGAAAGCAGTTTTTTCTCTGTCTTTCTCATTCATGGCGATTTGGTTATACCCAGAGAACCCATCTATCATAGACATTCGATTTTCTCCCACTACCTTTTCTAGGACGTGGTCCATTTTGGGGAGCGGATAATTATCGTTGAGAGAACACTTATTCAAGTTTCGAAAATCCACACACAGTCTGATTTCTCCGTTCTTTTTCCTGACCGGGACCAAATTTTCCACCCAGTCGGAGTACCTCAGAGGTACGATTATTTTCGCATTTAAAAGCTTCTTAACTTCCTTTTCAATCATGGGCAACAAGATGGGGTTAATTTGCCTAAGATTTTGCCTAAATGGTTTGACCCCGGGCTTCAAAGGTATCTTGTGCTCAATTATGGAAGTGTCATACGTTCTAAGCTCATCATAGGACCAGGCGAAAACATCTTTGTACTGAACTTTTACTTTGGGAGGGAAGAACTTAGATATATTTACTATCCTGGATTCTTTCTCAGTTCCTATATCGCAGTCCTCCACTTCTTCTGGTTGGGGCTGCAAAGTGGATTTCACAGGTACGTCATTCTGATCGAAAAGTCTTTCTAAAGGAATTAAGCCTTTCGGAATTTGGTTTCTTTTAAGGACCAACATACGATGATCCGCTATTTTTTCTCGGAAGGTTTCAGGATCTTCCCCTTCTTTCATAATCCACATCGAGTCATTTTGATTCTCTTGGTATGGATGAGTTTCAGAGAACTCACCTACTGCTATAAGAAATTTGTTGATTTGTTCGTCATCTTCAAAGACCTGCCAGTGTCGGATATTATCTGGTATAGAGGGTTTGTATCTGATTTCAATGTGATATTTCAGTTTGACGTTCGTGGGAGGAGAAAAGGTTGAAGCTGCCTTGGCCAATGCGTCAACATGTAGATTCTCTGCGCGAGGGATAAAATGGACCTTTACAGATGAGAAAAAGTTCTCCATCAAATCCCAAGCACAATTTCTGTATGTTCTTAGTCTGGGATGCTTGGCTAGGTACTGTCGGTTTATTTGTTTAACTATTAGCTCTGTGTCACCATAAACTTCCAGGTTATTTATATTTAGCCTTTTCACAGCCTCTAATCCTAAAATCAATGCTTCGTATTCGCATACGTTGTTAGTGTAATCTATGTCCCACTGTAGTCGGTAAGAGAAAGGAACAATGAATTTACCTTCGGGAGCCACTAAGAGCACTCCCACACCTGCCCCTTCAGAACATAAGGCACCATCGAAATACATTTTCCAAACTTCGGTATTACACAGCTCTTCTGTCAAATGACTTGTCTCTTCTTGCTTCATATTGAGTTCCTCTGGACACCTATCCAAACCATCATCAAAAGACAAGATGCAATTCCCCAGATCTTGATCTGCAACGTAAATGGGAAAGTTATCTGGGTTTTGAGGGTCACTGATTGTATACACTAATCTTGTTTCTCTGTACAAACGAGTGAACTAACCACTGAAAACAGGGATTGTGGCATATGTCATGTCCAACTGTAGAGAACCCCCCATCTTGGCTCCCCATGATCTAGATAACAGCATGCCATACTTGGGGGGAATATCTGCAATAACCACATCCATAAGGATACTCTTGACCGGGACCTGAGCCAGGGTAACTACCAGATCTTCTATCATTCCCATACATTTAACCTTTCTCGAATCGAAAGAGTACATATTTCCATAAGGTCTTGTGATCTGGAGACCCAACCTGTCCATTATAATCTTGGGCATAACATTATGAGAAGCCCCGGAGTCTAACATACAATTATGCAGCAACTGATCATGTATATTCAGGGTGATATAAAAGGGAGCGATGTTGTCTTTAGACCCTTCAAAATGAGGACCAAAGGTGATGTTAGGTCTGTCATCTTCCAGATTGATAACATCAGACTGACTTTCTAGCTCATAGACACCCATCGCTTTGACAATTTGCTTCCGATAAGCGGGATTTTTTGCTAATTCTACCAAAGGAATCGGTATCTTAATTTTGTTTAACTCATTTTCAAAACTGAAAGATGTGTTTACCTTGTCCGTTTCTTTGGTTGAGATTTCCGAATTTTTTCTTTCCAACTTACTTGTCTGGATCACTTTATCACTGGTGATCCTAGTTGAAGACGTAACTTTATCTACTGGTCCAGTTTCTTGTGTTTGAGTTTCAACTTTTTTCACCTCGGACTCTTGAGTGCTTGTTGCCTTGGTCTTGTTGCTGGGTAACAAGGTCTCTTCCGAAGGAGGTTCATAAGCTTGACCTTTTTGAAGGATTTTCTTAGGTTGATTCATTGAGGTGGGCTTACTCTTAGATCTTAGGTTGTATTTTGGTTGAAACTCGACTATTATCATCTCTATTTCTAGTTGAGATAAACAGGGATCAGTGTGATCACCTTCTTCATCCACATTAGACGGTTGTGGAGTATTCAAAGATTTTTCATAGTCTTCACGAGTCAGATATGGCTGCGAACAGTCATCACCGAAATTCGCGACTTCATCCTCAGAATCTCCGAAATCTTGGAGGTTGTTTACTCCTATAAAATTTTCGTTTTTTAGTGGAGCTTGTATTTTTTGATCTTCGTTCTTTATTTGTCTCTGTTGATTTTGGGAATTTGGGTTTCTCCTGAAGTCTTTTTTATTAGAAGAATCAGCTTTAACCTGGTCCAACTCCATCCTAGAGATTTTGTTGGACAGTTCTTTAATTACTCGGGCCATATCATCTACTCTGTCATTAGTGTATCTATTTGAGCCTGAAGGACCCGCTGGTTCCCTATAGCGTCTATTCTCGCGGTTGACTATTTCTACTTTAGCCTTTAATTTACTTGAAGCCATCATATTAGATTCTATTTCGACAGCATCGTCTTGCATTCTATTTAGGGTGGCTCCTCTTCTTTCTCGCAACAGTAGTGTGAAATCCGGCTCAAAAGCTCCCACGAAGGTTATTTTGGCTGAAGGTTCGGAGGGTTTAACTTCGGCTGGAATCTTATTATAAAGTTTGTTGAATCTCAGAATAAATTCCATAAACTCGGTAAGGTAATATAAGTGATCTTTTCTCTCTCCCCATTGTCTGAGGAAAGCATCTTCCAAAGCGTCATATGTCCGGATAGAAGCTGTGGGGAAGCTCCGAAACCAAGTTCGGACCTGTCCTTCAAAGGTCTGGACAAGGAGTCTTGAATAGACATCTTCGTGCTCGATACCACAGACGTCTGCGAATTGGTCAAAGAAATTTATATGCTCGGCTGTAGTTAGATCTCCCTCCCCAGTGAACTTAGGAAGATTTTTGATGTAGTTTTCAGGAAGATCATGTAGGGGGACGGGCAAAACAAGGGGAGCGTATCTCGCTGCTACTTTAGCAAATACTCTGGGAGGAGGGACAAGCCTCCACCTCCTCCTCCAGGAGCACCTACACCACCTCCTCCGGCGGCTGCCATCGATTCTGGTGGGGAAACTGGCGAGACCGGGAAATTCAGTCGAAGAAAATCTGGTATGTCAACTGTCGACGGACTTTCTAAAGGACCTTTTCCCTTGTGTATGGATGGGAAAGTCTGATGAATATCACTCCTAACTTCAGAGCAGTTTGTCGTCGGATCTTTGGTATCAAACAGAGGACTGCGTGAAGTAGAAGGTTCTGAATGGCATTTAGTCTTTAAAAGTGGGTTTTTAGTCTTTAAAAAAAATTTGGGATTATTAACAGGCGTAATCAGCTTACCATCCAGGTTCTGTCTGGTATTCCTTCTACCGAATGCCAGTTTATTTTTTTATTTTTTTTCGTGGAGTCGCCAAGTGAAAGATTGAAAAAGCCTTAAAATTGTGTGTACTCTATGTTCACTATCAAGGAGTAACGCTTTCAACGAAATAAATGTTGTTTTCCCAGAGAAAAGATTTTGTAACTTCGCTCCCCAGCAACGGTGCCAGAAAGATGTTGTTCCTGAGTCTGTACTTAAGGCTTAAAAGTACAGTGTCAAGGCATCCGAAAGTAGGTGAAAGATGGGTAAGAGGGTAACATCAACCTTCGGTAAAAGAAACTAGGGAGGATTTCTACGTTGGCGTTGTCTAGCTTCCAACTGTTCTTGAGTAGTTATATCTTGTTCAATGGTTGCCCATGAACGTTCAAGTTCGTCCCGGTTATTAGCAGTTTTAAGGATTATGTCGAAAAGGTTTAAAGCAATATGTGTTTGGTTCGATAGTCCAAGTTCGATATTAGGCTCTGTTGGTGTAGGGACAGTCATGGAGGAACAGTAAGGGTAGGAAAAGATTCAAAGAGAGATTAAATGTTGTCTCGATTTGGTTGAAATAAAGATAATTTTACGTTTTAGAATAAAATAGGAATGCAAATTGAAGGCTCTTTTCCATAACTGTATTATATTTTAATATAAAGGTTTGAGGTGAAAGAAAAACATTTAGCTGCATATAACGCAAGATTCCTGTCAAAGAGAAAACTCACATATAAACAGAAGAGGAAATTAGTAAGGAAATAACTGACATAGCAAAGAATATATATAGAATTCTGAAAGTGCAGATTGGTCTTACACCCGCTGATAGCTGGTGCAGAGGAAAGACAATAAATACTTACAAAAAACAGAATTCCTTTTGTTATAGTAGTGGTCGTACTAAATTATAACAAAGCACATCAATTATGAATAATGGAATGAAATGAAACATGAAATACGAAGAAACAAACTTGTAACACAGTCTTGACGGAATCGAGAATCTCCAAATTTGCTTATATTAACTTCTTGACTGCAAAAACTCTATTACAATCAACACCAAAAAGGTCCAGCCTCATTTATTTCTTTCTGTGATATATTTATACAATTTTACAGATCAGTTAGAATCTCAACGGTTACACAAATTCGGTTACAACCGAGAGGAGCGCAATCGCTTCCTTTCTCCTACTCTATCTTTACTTGGTGCCAGGTGCTTGTCTTTGCGCAGATTCGGTGCAGGCGATACATCTTTATACAAACTGAGATACGAGCTGTGAAGGCTCTGCTTGACGGTTGGCCTCGGCGAATTAACATTCTCGGGCTAACTGTTGCATCTTGTCTCCCATTTGTGCATCGACGATGTCGAGGACACTTAGTTGCGCGCTGGGTTGGATTAAGTGCTTGTCAACTCGAGCCATGTCCACCCTGTCCATCTGAGAGATATCGGCCGAATCTCTCTCATCCTTCTCTTTCAGATCGAGTGAGATCTGTTCTATATTCATTTGCATTAATGTTTCTGCGTCGCCTCCACTGTCCATACCCAGTAGCTCGCCATCTATAGCATTGAAGGCTTCTTCTAATGAATTGGTTACTTTTTGGGCCTGTTCCTTGCCTAGGGCAATATTATGCTCCCAATCCTTCAACATAATGTTACCTCTAGTGTGTTCTGAGATGGTGAGTTCGGGAGAACCTGCTGAAACTCTGTTGTTCGTTGCTATCACTGCCTCCTAAAAGGCGACCCGAGCCGCTTCTGCATTCCTTTCTCTAACAGTCAGATTCTCGGAAATCCGATGCATCAACAGGCAATCCTCTCGAATCATTCCCATTTTGGCTAGAAAACTCTATTGAGCAGAAGAGATCCTGCTCTGAATTTCGATCGCTCGTGATTTAAACCCCGAGACATCGATCACCCTGCTTTCAACGACCTCTACTTGAGCCTGCAACTCTGCGATCATAGTCCTCTGTTGACCCACCTGTATCCGACCATCTCAGATCACTAGACGTGCTTGCTCCAGCTTGGCTTTGAGCACTTCTATTTCATTTCTATCAGCTATTCGGGCTAGTTCTATTTCCCCGCTCACCTGACCTTTAGCGTTTTCTGTGGCTGAAGCCACTCTGGCTTCGAGAGTCTTGATCAGGCGATTTTTTCTTTTGAGCTGGTTTTTCAACAATCCGACCAAAAATTGATTCGCCGAAGCATACGCTTCTAGCGCTCCTGCGATCTCTGTGGCGAATTGCTCATTCTTTTTGTTCTTTCCATCGGTCATAACCTTGAATTTTTTAGCGGTCGATTCTCCCTCCTGGTAGAATTCCCTTTTCACCATCGCTTTCCTCTTTTTGTCAAAAAAGAACTCGTTTGGAGGAAGTTCTTCTACTCGGATAGGCCTCAGTTCCTCATTTAAAATCCATCCTTCTTCTATATTTCCTTGCATTGACTGCAAGGGGGTAACAGAAGTGATGGGTTCCCCGATTTGTTTCGCTGCCTTTCCTGGGGTGATGACCGGGTTCTGCTTCTTCGGAGGTTCAGGGGTCTTCGTCTCAGTTTCCGTATTCTGTTCCTCTGCTTCATGCTTCCTCGTTTGCTTCCCCTCGTCTTGGCTTGTTTCTGAGTCAGGAATTGCATCTTTGGGGCCTTCAGCATCCTTCGTTTTCGTCTTAGAAACACCTGGTCTCACTCCTCGCAACACAGCAGGAAGACAACTTCGTCTGTGTTCCTGAAATTTCAATACAAAGGCTGTGTCTTCGGGTGCTAAAGATCGGATCCGAGTTAGCACTTCCTCATAAGACCTCATCGCTCGGAAAATGTCATCCGGGGGTGAAAACTCGTGTTCAAACCTCTTCATCCCACAATTAGCTAAATGGTTGCTCACAATTTTCTGAGGATCATGTTTTTTATACTCAATGGAGACCAAACTCAGGTCTTCCAGGGTTGCAGCCTCAGCTTTGGCATGCCCGAAATCCAATAAAGAATAAGAATTTAGCCGAATGGGGAAAAACGGCCATACCTTCTTCGAAGATGCTTTGAGTTCTTTACTCACCCCGCCAATCACTATTTGTCGGGCGATCTCGTGACAAGCCAGCTTGTCGGGGATGAACAGTGGTAGTGCAAGCGGGGGAACAGCAGCTCCGAACACTCTGAAGTAAGAAAACTCTACTTCGACATACCAGTCCGCTATACCACTCAGACTTGCAGCAATGTTGTCTGAGATACGAGGTGGCAGGTGACCAAAAATGGCGATGTGCAGGGGCACCATCACCTAGTTGAAAATTTCGTAAATGAATTTGTCCGCTTTATTCTCCCACAGTTTGTCGTGATACTCATGTACAGGTTTTTCTTGGGTTGGATTCCAAGCCCAGCTCATCAAAGGGAATGGTGTCATGGAACATACTACGTCCATGATATACGCAGACATGAAAAATGAGGACGGTCTCCTGCTTGCCTTCTGCTCTCGATACTCTGTGACCCGGTTGGCCAAACTGTCCGAGAGTATCTTTTCCCAATTAAACGAGCAACCTTCTACGACCCGAAACATGAGAGGCACCCATGCAATGTAGAAATGCAATGTATCCTCCCTTCTGAATAGTCATCATGTCATCATTGCCACATACTTATACTGTGGCTCCAACGAAGCGACCGAATAAACTCCCTGGTCATTTGCTCTGAATTTCGCGGAGCGCGAAACCCAATCCTTTATCAAACCGGGCATGGTTTTGTCATATTGAGTGCACTCCTTTTCTTTGAATCCCTCCAGGAATTCAGCATCATACGTGTATTCAGATGTTGTTGGGAGCTTATACATGGTTTGGATGTGCTTCGGTCTAAAAGTCCCGACCGTGACCCTTTGGTCGTTCATGATAATTCTGGTGGGTAAGTCTATGTGATCCAACGCCCATCGGATCATATCATAATATGGGAGCAACCGTGGTTTGGTTGCTACCCGGTGCATTCCAGATTGCACAACTATCTTGTATTTGGTGTTCAGGTCATCCCTTTCATTGTCGTCGGAGTCTGAATAATTCACCAACTCAGATTGCAGAATATCTGAAACAAACGACCAACTAGGAACCGAGTCGACACTACGGGGCGAAGTGTCAGAGATATTATCTGAGCCTTGCACTGCAACTTCGACATTCGCCTTTGCTGCTTTCCGTGGAGCCATAGTTGAATCTTGCGTTTTTTCCCTTCTGTGATAGACCTGCATATACATGCAGAAATTAGTTCACTTGGAAAATGACGAGCTCTGCGTGCTTATGAAAAATGTATAATGAAACGTAGCTCTTGCATATATTTGAAAAAGCAGTACCTTTCAAAACAAACCTGTCAATTCAAAATTAGAAATAAATTTATGTCATAAAAATTTGATCTTACACATAGATTTACCTTATCTTCCCATTAATGTCATAAATTTTGGCGGTTTGACAGTCAGTCGGAGTATGGAGAGTAAATAGCTACCTCAGGAAACGTGCAAGCCTCGATGCGCGGGACATATCTTGTCTTATTTTAAATTATCAAAACTTAGCAACGTTCATAACTTGCTCGTTGTTCGCTGCATCGTGGATTTTCCTTTAACAATTTGAGTCTTCAACTCGCGAGACTGCGAGGGCCGATTTTGGCTTAATTAACAGTAATCGCGATTTGGAGCGTCATTAATTTTATAATCAATTTATTCGCTATATCGCGACTCGGAACTTCGAAGACAAGTTTCTGGCAGATTGGTATGCTGAGTCGCGAAACCGCGAGATGGCGATAATTAAGGCTCAATTTAGGGGAAGAAAATCTTAGATTAGGCGACTAATTAATATTGCTATAATTACGTCGCGACTTCGTGAGTCGGGGTTTTAGACGCCGTAACTTTCAAAAGGATAGCGTCGAGTGGCGAGACGCCGAGAACAGATTTAACCATGGTTAGCTTTTTGCCTTTAATCCTTGACCAAGGTTATCACAAAAGTACCTCGTGTTCTTGGCTATCGGGGCTGTAAAAATAAAAACTTGGGTTTGACGAACGCCGAGGTGCGAAACCCTGACGACATCAAATCATGAGTTAAAATATTTTACCCTAGTTAATGTCTCGGGCGAAAATTGAAAACGACTTTGCCGCTTCGTGACTCGGGACGCGTGAACTCAAGGATTAAAGTATCCGACTCGCGAGATCCCGAAATAAAATAAAAAGAGCGAACGTTCTTACGAAAGTGAACTTATTTTGAGGGTAGAAAAAACATCGCTGCTTACTCGGCAAGGTTGCAGAGTTTTTTTTTTTTTAAAGTTTCGGGGGGGGGGAAATTAGAAGGCCATCTTTAGAATTTTAAGTATCCAAAATGAAAATTGTGAAGGGTTAACAAAAAACAAGGGCGGCGCCAACACCTTACTAAGCCTAGGAATCCCTTGCCCGGTGGAGTTTAGTCCCAACTCGGGGGTGACCCACCACTGAGCATGATGAGCAATGTGGTCTAAGGTTGCAAGGTTCGTGGAAGGTTTGCACGTAGTTGGTGGTCATCTATTAAAAAGATAAGTGCCAAATCTATGTTCATTGTATGCTTTGTAATTGTACATGTTTTATAACTTGATGAGTAATGCCTAGATATATCATATATGATGTATGTGTAGCCTTACTATTATTTCCGCATTAATCTGTGTATGGTTAGAATATGTCGTCTGTATGCATATAGTGTCAGAATGTTTTAATGTTAATTCTGCATGAATAGTGTATGAAGATGATGCTATAGTTGTTAATATGCATTAGATAGATATGCATGCATATAAATTTACAAAATGGTATCAGAGCTACTTGGGAAAAGATAAGGTAACGTTTTCTGACAGAGGTGGATCACCAGGCACATTACAAAATGGTATCAGAGCCGTGGTTCCAACACAGAGCCTAGATGGGCCATGTTAATGGAAGTTAAGAAAAAATTTCGGAAACAAATTGTCGTCTAAATGGAAAAAACTCAAGTTCAGAGCCATGGTTTCTACCCAGAACTTGGATGGGCCACGAATGAGAAATTTGATGTAGAAAGTCTAGAGAATTTTGAGATACAGAGTGCCAGAAGGGATTTGAAATAATACTTGGACTGTGTTCGGAGAGGTGTAACAAGTTTAAGAAATGGCCACAGAGAAATAAATCACAACATTCATGTTGTTGAGCCATCAAATCAAGAAAATATTAAGCCGAGGTCACAGCTCTCGGTCACATGTAGAGAGGACAAAGCGAACTCCGTGCATTTCTTGTCCGTCGATCCAAGCAAGGAACATGTGTCGGCAAGTTGGCTTGTTTGGGAATACGACATTTGGGAGAAACAAGGTGTGAATAGAGTGGAAACTCCCGAAGTCCTGAAGCCCGAAGCTGCGAAGTCCTGAAGTCCAGAGACAATCCGGACCTTTCGTCGAAGGAGACACGTGTCAAAAGATCAGCTTGTTCGGTAATTTGGAGTTCGGGAGAAACGGGGTATGCTAAGGTGAAATCTCCCGAAGCCCGAAGTCTCCAAGTGACGTGGCATGCTGGCATCACTAGGGATGTCGTGGACACATGGGATGTGTTCCACGTGTCAATGAGTTAAGAACCTTTGTAAGATAGAAATGCAGGTCGAACGTGACATATGCCACTCACCCAACTGGGCCACATGTTGGCTTTGTTTGTCCTGTCACGTGGCACTCCTGGTGGTGGCAAAAGGTAGTTAAGCTTGGCGAAGAAGTTAGCCAGATCGGGCCCATGTTAACTTTGATCATGATCTATCAAGATAGATGGTCAGGCGACATTGCGGAGATCGAGGTTACACGTCAGGTAATTCTACAAGGTAGTCCCACAATCCAAACCATGGTTTCTGAGAAGGGGTACGTGTCAGTGTGGGGATAATTGCGAAACGATTGGTTGGTTACTCCAAAACCACCAACCCATGTCCCCGCAAATTGAAAAAGTACTAAGTTTGATGTGACGTTGCAGTATTTATTAGTTCAAGCATGAAAATTGTGGGCCCCAGTGGAAGCGTGCCGCCAGATCGTGAAGTCCGGAGACTTGACACTCTAGAAGAAATGGTGCATGAAGGAATAGAAGGAAGAAATTTTTGAAGCCCATAGCCCAAGTTTCAAGGCTCCGGATAAGCGCCCTAATCATTAGCACTGGGTCACAGCCATGGTCGCATGCGAACCAAGGGCATAAGAAAAAGGGGCTAACGCCTGAAAATTTGTTGCAGAATAGAGCGAGGATTAGAGATAGAATCCCAAGGGGTTCTTGACCGACCAAGACCCACTGAAAATGGAATCTGAAATTTCTTTTATTGAATCAGATTGGTTTATTCTGGAAAGTTTTTAAAATTTTATTATCCTGACAAAATTTCGGTTGACTGCACATTTTGCAGAATTAACAATTGTCGGAACAGAACTGAATTGTCGCATAGTGCAGATAAATGGGGGAGGCACAAGATGCTTATAGTTTGGAAAATGAATCGAGAGGAATGGATGTATATTTGGGAGTTGAAGGGAAAAACCCCAATGGGCATGGAGAAGAAATAGATAAAGAAGGGAACATGATGAAAATCATTAAAAAGTTGCAGAAAGATGCCCAAACTCACTGAGAAGATAACAAAAATCTCATGAAATCCAAGGAGAAACATGGAGAATTCAACATAAAGTTGATGCAAAGCCTGGAAAGAATAGAAAAGAAATTGGATAAGGAGAATGGCTCAAGAAAATTAGGAAGTCACAGAAGAACAAAAAGTGATAGCAGACATCACCAACACTCCCCGAGGCATTCCAATAAGAGAATACACAGTAGCTCAAGTCTATCCCCTGTTAGAAAGCATAAGAGGTTTTGGGAGGATGAGCTATGAGGGGAAATGAACAAAATCAAACCTCCTACATTCGATGGTGAGCACAAGAAGGATGAATATGCAGAGACATGGTTGTTGGGCATGCGAAAGTATTTTCAATTGCATAATTATTCCTCTCATGCAGAAGGAAGAATTGTTATCTATCAACTCAAAGGTAAGGCATCCATGTGGTGGGATCAACTTGTGCAGGTGCAACAAATTAATAAGAAAAATGTTAGTTGCAGGGAATTCAAGAATTATTTTGAAAAGAATTACTTGATTACGAGGTACTATGATAACAAAATGAAATAGTTCTTTGAACTCAAGCTGGGAAGTATGTCCATTGATGAGTATGAAAAAAGGTTTTTAGAATTGTTGAAGTATGTCTCTTTTATCAAGGATGAGATAGTCAAGATTCAGAGATATTTGAGTGGGTTTCCATCATCCATCAGTGACAAAATACAATATGATGATCCCAAAACATTAGAGGAGACCATAAAGCGAGCTAAGTGCCTATATGAACAACAAAAATCAAGGCCAACTTTCCAAAAATCTTGGGAAGACAAGAAGAAATTCAAGATGGATCAGAGGAAGAAGGGAACTAAGCCACCATTATTCAGAAATAGTTCTCAAGAACAGCCAGTTTTGAGAGAGCCCAGGATGGATGAAGCAGGGGCTCAAAGGCCAATGAAACCCCCTATTCAATGTCGGGGTTGTAAAGGTGATCATATGTTTAGATAGTGTCCTCACATAAGTGAAAAAGTGAGAGTTGTTCACAATGTTCAGCGAGCTGAAACAATGGGGGACATGAGCAAAAATATACCAAGGATCTATACAGCCTTGGGCAACAAGAAAGCAGAGTATCAGTCGCATATGATTGAAGTGGAAGGTATGATCAACAACCAAGCCATTGTTATTTTAATTGATTCAGGAGATAGTCATAGTTATATAGATCCTAAGTTGGTGGAAGGTTTGCAATTGCCAAGAAACAAGCATGGAAAATCTTGGTTGGTACAACTGGCTACTGGAGCTAAAAGAAAAGTCAATGAGATGGTTAAGTCATGTCTTATGGACATAAATGGACTGGGCACAAGGGCATATTTGAACATCTTTCCTTTAGATTCTTATGACTGCCTGACTGGTATGGATTGGTTAGACCAACATCGTGCCATCTTATATTGTCGTAATAAGGCATTCACTTGCCTAGATGAGGAAGGAAATCAAATAACAGTCCAAGGAATTCCTAGGGCAGTGACTATCAGAGAAATTTCAGCAATGTAGATGAAGAAATGCTACAGGAAGGGCTATCAAATATTTGCATCCCATATGGAGGAAGTACCTAAGGATAAAGTGCCAAATTTAGAGGATCATGCAGTCCTAGAAGATTTTGAAGATGTGTTCAAGGAGGTAGTAGGACTATCCCCAAAGAGAGATATTGATTTATCTATAAATTTAGTGCCTAGAGTAGCTCCAGTATCTAGGACTCCTTATAGAATGAGTACAACAGAGCTAAAGGAGCTGCAAATGCAGATGGAAGAAATTTTGAAGAAGGGGTATATACGCCCAAGTGTATCACCTTGGGGTGCCCCAATCTTGTTTTTGAAAAATAAAGATGGGACATTAAGATTGTGCATCAACTTCAGATAGCTGAATAAAGTAAGTATAAAGAACAAGTATCCTCTGCCAAGGATTGATGATCTCTTTGATCAATTGAAGGATGCAAAGATATTTTCAAAGATAGATCTCAGGTCAGGATACCATAAGGTAAGGATTAAAGAGGAAGATATCAACAAGACTGCCTTTAGGAAAAGGTATGGTCATTATGAATTCACAATGGTTCCATTTGGGTTGTCAAATGCACCAACTGTTTTCATGTTCTTAATGAATGGTGTTTTACGAGAATATTTAGGCAAGTCTGTTATTGTCTTTTTAGATGACATCATTGTATATTCCAAGTCAGAGGAAGAGAATGAACATCATTTGAGGATGGTGTTGCAAGTGTTAAGAGAGCATCAATTGCATGCCAAATTGAGCAAGTGCTCATTTTATCAAAACATAATTCACTACTTGGGGCATATCATTTCAAATGATGGGATAACAGTGGACCCTAAAAATATAGAAACCATTAAAGGGTTGACAAACACCTAAGAATGTGATAGAAGTCAGATCCTTCATGGGTCTAGTTGGTTACTACAAAATGTTCATTGCAGGGTTTTTGAGAATAGTTCACCCCATCACTTCCTTTCAAAGGATAAGGAAGAAATTTCAATGGACAGAATAATGTAAAAGAAGCTTCCAACAATTGAAGCAACTGTTAACTGGTGCTCCAATTCTAGGGATTGCAGATCCAAATGAAGACTTCATTGTATGCACAGATGCATGTAAAGAAGGATTGGGTGGATTCCTCGGTCAAAATGGGTATGTTTTATGTTATGAATCAAGGAAGTTGAAGGAGCATGAAAGGATCTATGCCACTCATGATTTGGAGTTGGAATCCATAGTGCACGCCTTGAAGAAGTGGAGGCACTACCTCATGGGAAAGAGGTTTGAGTAGAGGATAGACCATAATGGTTTGAAGTATTTGTTTGATCAACCAACTCTAAATGCCAGGAAAAACAGATGGTTAGAGTTTCTCAATGAATATGACTTTGATATAAATCATATCAAGGGGAAAGAGAACAAAGTCATTGATGCACTCAGCAGAAGAGTGCATGAGTTGCATGCTAAAACCATTAGCATGTACCAATCAGATTTGAAAGACATATTGGTAGATGCTGCAAAATCAGATTTGCAGTACATGGAATTGGTAACAAAATTGCAACAAGGTAAAATGCAACAGAAGGTTGAGGATTATGAATTGGGAATTGATGGAATCCTCCTGCATAGAAAAAGATTTTATGTACCCATCTCTTCTGAATTGAGGAGTGTGATTTTAAAAGAAATGCACAATGTACCTTATGCAGGACACCCAGGATATCATAAAACAATTTCAGTAGTCAAAAGCCAATATTATTGGCCAAGAATGAAGAGTGAGATTGTTGATTTTATTGCCAAATGTTTGGAATGTCAAAGGGTAAAGGTTGAGCATAGACACCTGATTGGTTTAATGAAACAATTACCCATTCTTGAGTGGAAATCGAAAGTTTCAACAATGGATTTCATCACCGGATTGCCCATAACGAACAAGTAGCATGATGCAATCATGGTGGTGGTGGACAAGCTTACTAAAGCTAGCCATTTTGTTCATATGAAGACTACTCATAAGGAAACTACTGTTGTTGATATTTATATGAAGGAAGTAACATGTTTGCATGGCGTTCCCAATACAATTGTGTCTGACAAAGACCCAAACTTTACATCAAAGTTCTAGAAGGGGTTATTCAAAGGGTTCAAAACAAATTTGAACTTCAGTACAATATATCATCCTGAATCGGATGGGAAAACAAAAAGGGTGAACCAAGTGATAGAGGACATGCTAAGGATGTATGATATGGACAAACCATCTAAATGGGAGGATTATTTACACTTGGTAGAATTTGCCTACAACAATGGGTATCAAGCATCACTGAAGATGAGCCCATTTGAAGCACTTTATGGCAGAAAGTGCAACACCCCAGTAAGTTGGGACAACCTAGCTAATAGGGAAGTGGTTGGGCTAGAGTTGCTCAAGGAAATGGAAGAAAAAATGTTGAAGATTAAGCAGAATTTGAAGGATGCCCAAGACAGGAAGAAAATTTATGTTGATGAGAACAAAAGTCACAGGGAATTTAAAGTAGGGGATCATGTATTCCTGAAAGTGAAGGCCAACAAAAGCTCCATGAAGTTGGGAAATTGTTCTAAGTTGGCAGCTCGATATTGTGGGTCATTTGAAATCCTAGAGAGGATTGGTCCAGTAGCATATAGGCTTGCATTGCTTGCATGCATGTCTATACATAATGTATTTCATGTGTCATTACTTAAGAAATATGTACCTGATGCTAATCATGTTATTGATTGGAATGTGATTCAGGTGGAGCAGGAAAGTGCTTTTTAGGTGCATCCGGTGTGTATACTGAACCGAAAAAGAAAGAAACTCCAGAATCAATCCATAGGGCTTGTAAAAGTCCAATGGACCTGGTACGGTCTTGAGGATGCAACATGGGAGCATGAAGATGCTATGAGGGCAGAGTACCCGCATCTTTTTGAAGATTTTGGAAATCTTGTTGTTGTTGTGTAAGTAAGTTGCACTGAGGAAAGTGCAAAAATAAGGGGAGGAGATTGTAACACCCCAAGGCCGATCCCCTAAGAAGTTGTAATTAAGTTTATAGACTGGAGAGCCAAGTTTTTATAAGTTGAAGACGCATGTGTTTATTAGGCCGGAGAGCATAGATGCTTAAGGCCATGAGCCTGATTTTTGTATATGTAAATGCACATATCATTAATAAAATTACACTGGTGCGTGTAGACCGACCACGAAGAAAGATTTATGGGGGACAAAGCTCTACTAGGTAGGGTAAGGGAGGGGGATAAGTGTCTAGGCATGGGGGATAAACTAGAGGGCTTACCTCTAAAGGAATACTATTTTATTATTATTTCCCAAAGGCTATGGTTGACATAAGTTGTGTTGCCCTAAGTTTCTGGAAAGGGAACAAGTGCTAAGTGGAACTCATGCAGCTGGAGGAAGACATGTGTCAACCTGGGTGCATGCAGTTATAGCTGGGAAAGTCAACTCGTTGGGAGGGCCTCCTTGTCATTCTCACGAACCTCGCCTGCTCACAAGTATGCATATTACCCAGTTCACCCACTGATTCACGCATTGAACTAGTTCTCCATCATCTCCATCGTCGACCTATGTATCTAGCACACACCTTTGGAATCCTGCAGTCATACTTGAGTTATCTTGTGTGTCTCCTGTGAATCCCGACGCACCCTATAGCTGCCTGAGTTGTGTTGTGTCTTAACTGTTGGTCATTGTAACCACGTAGTTCCTTGACTGAGTGTGGCTTGCTACCATCATATGTTCTTTACTGAGATTTGTTTTTTCCATCACCTTTTTGGGAATTGACTTAGAAGTTGGACTGAAGAAGCAGGTTGTCAGGCCTACAAGAAAATCTCTCCAAGTGAGAGAGGTTTCTGGGGAAGTGATTTCCCAGAGGGAGCCCAAGTGCAGCTACAGAGCTCAAAGAATTCTTGTTCGTCGTGTTGTTGAAGCCCTGGAAGGGAAGTGGGGCAGCTGAAGTATTATTGAGCAAAGAAGGGGCACACTTCCTAGGTTGGGACAGGCATGTGGGGAATGAGAGGTTGTAGGCTGTTAGTGTGAGCTGGCTCCTGGGAGAAAATACTTACTATTGACCTGTGCGACTTTCTTGTTTCCCTTACCAAGCCTAGGAATCCCTTGTCCGGTGGAGTTTAGTCCCAGCTCGGGGGTGACCCACTGCTGAGCGTGATGAGCAACGTGGTCTAAGGTTGGGAGGTTCGTGGAAGGTCTGCACGTAGTTGGTGGTCATCTATTAAAAAGATAAGTTCCAAATCTCTGTTCATTGTATGCTTTGTAATTGTACATGTTTTATAACTTGATGAGTAATTCCTAGATATATCATATATGATGTATGTGTAGGATTATTGTTATTTCCGCATTAATCTGTGTATGGTTAGAATATGTCATCTGTATGCATATAGTGTCGGAATGTTTTAATGTTAATTTTGAATGAATAGTGTATGAACAAGATGCTATATTTTTTAATATGCATTAGATAGATATGAATGCACATAAATTTACAAAATGGTATCAGAGCTACTTGGGAAAAGATAAGGTTGTTGGGTGGCGTTTCCAGGTAGAGGTGGATGGTCAGGGATGTTACAAATCTAGAATATCAAATGGCTCCTTAGCTTAGGATAAGGTATTTTCCTTTGCAGACCTAGAAATATTTGATTCTAGTTCCTAATCAATTGAGGATATATCCTCCTACTCCTTCTTCACACTCTACTACTGCTTATACAATAGTTGATATAGGATCTATAGCATCCATGGATTCTTCAGCTACTAGTGTTGGCACATGTTCTAAAGCATGTGATGAGTCTTCAGTACATGGTGTTGATGTTATATTTTCTTTAGGATGGCTAATGAACATGTCCCATGTGACATATGGTTGTATTCTTCATAATTCATCGAGAACAAATAGCTTAATCAACCCATGGTTTGATACAACTACTTATGTTCTTGATTAGACTTCTATAGCCATCCTTTGGAGAAACTTCAATAAGTAATATGGAATGCCAATGATCCTCCAATGTGTCTAATATTCAAAGATTTTCAAATTTTGTGCCAACCCAATGTTGTTCCTACCCTCGTAGGTGATAAATATCATTACATACAGAGCTACATGGTCCCATGGATTCAACAATGTTTCTTTTTTTACTAATTTCTTGTGTTTCTTACTAATTCGCCAACACGTAGAAAAATTCATTTGGCATCATGGGAGTGCATTTTACTCTTGAATCGCTACTCTCCTACTATGGAGAGATTGTTCCCTCTACAATTTCTTTTTCTATAGCCTACACCTAAAAACCTCGAATTGCGATGGCATTTTGTGCAACTGTTGAGAAAACTCTATAGTAATTGCATTGATGTATCCAATGAGTATGTCTAATAATTCCATCCATCTTGTTTGTTGGAATATATGCTACATGTTAGGATTATTGTGGATTAAATCCATATCTATAGGCTCTCGTATGTTCAATGTTCCTCCCATGGTTTTTTGTGAACTCTACAATTGATTTTAACTTCTACAATAACCCGCACTTTTTGAAATCTATTGCCTATTTCTTAACACTTTCCTTGCTTCTATATTTGGCCAACATTGTCGATATCCACAGTGCTATTATAGGTCGATGATTCACACTCATTTCTCATTCGTGGATAATATGTTTTAGATTTGCTACTATGGTAGAGGGTTGGTGAATCTTTTGCATCCATAACTGCTCATTATTAGTTACCATTATTCAAACATCGTTTATGAAGTGATCAACAATTAATTCAAGTAATAAAGCATCAATATGATTAATCATTTATCAGAATGATGAAATACGTATGATTAAGCATTTATCAGAATGATGAAGGAATTAAAGCCATTATTATTTATTATTTTCACCCATAAGTAACTGTCTTCATTTCTAATTGTAGTCGTTCCTTCAAAATTGGTGGCACAGGTCGACCTGCTGGATGATGAACTGATAGAGGGTTCATATCGTTAGTATCAATCACTCCATAGCCATATTTATAAAACATTGAAACCATGTCGCAATAAGGATTCCCTTAATAGAATGCCCTTCCATACAATCTACCTTTTTAGTCAATGTCAGCTCCCAAAACAAAACTTGTAATCTCATCGACATCTATGCTTGAAAACGAATTCAAGAACAAATTTGGTGTTCTCAATTTAATCATGATCCTTTAATTGATTTAAAAATTGCAATTGCCTGAGAATTTGTGAATGTCGTCGATGGGTTGCTAATTTTACTGGTTTTAAGATTGAAATTGTATGAGCTGACTCCCTTGGCATTATTTGTCTCACTCCTTTAGACTGGCACTTGGGCGTTGTTTGACATTCTTATAACTATTGTTCAACTATGATTTGGCACTCTTGGATGATGTTTCTCCTCAATGACGCCCTATAATGAACCATGCCTCTTGACAAATTGGATTTGAGTGTGTGACACAATATTTGTGAAACCATAAGGCTTAAATTTGTCCTTCCCTTCCAACGTCCTATTGCAACAACATGTTTCTTACTAGAAAACACTTTTAATGTGCAACAATTGTCCACATTTTGTTCATTTTTTAACACAATGATACAACACCCAGGTAATGGTATTGTTCAAAATTCAATAGTTACAAAGAAAGGAAACCGCTCAACAATTACAACGCTCAATTTCTTCAATCCAACTACGAATGCTCTTGCCAGAAAATCATCTTCAGAATCCAAATATATGGTTCTTTCAACATGTATATGAAGGTCCTGCAACATAAAAACCGGTGCTCATGACACTTGTGGATGCTGTGCTCAAACATTTGTTTGTTGGCGATGTAGAAACCTTCATCATGCAAGAACGCTCGATTATATTCCATTTTGGCATCGTGGACTCTTCTCATAGCCCCTAGTGTTTTTTTTAAATGTTGTTTTGGTCTGGGATATATGCCCCACATTGGTAAAGAAAGGGTATTGTAATTTGTTTATATTGACCGTTGTGCACATAGCCATTTAATGCTTTGTGCACATTATGTTTTCCTACTAGGATCCTCTGTCTGACTTGGTGCACGGTTTAGGGTGCTATGTTGGTGTTGTAAATTTTGGCAGGTGGCTTGGTTATGTTCTTTTATTGTTTGATATTGGGCTTAAAGTCTAATATTTTTTTTAAAATATCCGGTGCTTGGTTTAGGGTGCTAAGTTGGTGTTGTAAATTTGGCAGGTGACTTGGTAATGTTCTCAGGAGCTTAGCTTATTGTCTGATATTGGGCTTAAAGCCTAAAGTGCTCGGTTTAGGGCATTGAGTTGGTGTTGTAAAATTTGGCAGGTGACTTGGTAATGTTCTTGGGAGCTTAAAGCCTAAAATTTTTATAAAAAATCCATCAAGAAAATAAAAATCCACCATATAAAATTAATTTTTTTATTAAAAATAATAAAAAAATCCATCAAAAAAATAAAAATCCAAGTGACTTAGTAATGTTTGGCTTCTTGTATTGGGCTTAAAGCCTAAAATTTTCATAAAAAATCCATCAAGAAAATAAAAATCCACCATATAAAACTAATTTTTTAATTAAAAATAATAAAAAAAATCCATAAAAAAATAAAAATCCTCCATATAAAACTAAGAGCTTATTTTTTATTAAAAATAATAAAAAATCCTTAAAAAAATAAAAAAATCCTTCATAAAAAAAATAATTAAAAATCCTTCATATAAAAAATCCTCCATAAAAAAATAATTAAAAATCTTTCATATAAAAAATCCTCCATATAAAACAAAAACAAAGAGCTAAATTTTCCTTTAAAAAATAAAAATCCTCCATAAAAAATAATTAAAAATCCTTCATATAAAAAATAATAATAAACCCTCCATATAAACCTAAGAGCTGAATTTTCCTTACAAACACAACTTTTAAAATAACTAAAAATCCTTTATGTACTCCCAATATTTTTTATTAAAAATAACTAAAAATCCTTAATAAAAAAAATAATTAAAAAACCTTGATAAAAAAATCCTTCATATAAACCCAATAGCTAAATTTTCCTTACAAACAAAAATTTTAAAATAATTAAAAGTCTTTCTTAAAAATCCTTCATATAAACTCAAGAGCTAAATTTGTCTTACAAACAAAATTTTTAAAATAATTAAAAATCCTTCTTAAAAATCCTTCATATAAACCCAAGAGCTAAATTTGCCTAACAAGCAATTTTTTTTTTATGATTTGACAAACTTTAAAATACCTAGCCCAAAAGAACCGGAAGACCTTAACCTTGAAGAATAATGCATTCGATCCCAAAAGCACCATCACCCTGCAAAACCAATTTTGGCCAAAACTACAAAAATTTACATATGATAACATATTCTTGAATAGGCCTAAAACATACAAGATTGTTTTAGGCACAGATTGCATAGAAAACAATTTTATTTTGGTGCAATTAGTGTCTCTACCAATATCCCTAAGATGTCGAAAAAGAAAAAGAAACAATCCAAAGGTGGATTACATAAAGATATCTATATGTTATATACAAAGGTTTGTCTTGTGTTACAACATATTATAGTTTTTCAAGTGAAGTATATTTAATGGGGTAGTGCAACAACACATACACATATACAAATTATTTGTATATTACACTGATAATGTATATATGTTATGTCATAGTTTCATTTGGTCCCTTTGATACCCATTATGTTGGTTTTTTGAATTAGTGGCTATGGAAAACAATTGTTTTGATTTTTGGGTTGTTGATTCTCAAATAGGTCTACAACATATGAGATTGTTTTAGGCATGGATTGCATGAATTTTTATTTTTATTTTGGTGCAATTAGTGTCTCTACCTATATCCCTAAGATGCCCAAAAGGAAAAGAAACAATCCAAAGGTCGATTACACAAAGAGATATATATGTTATATACATAGATCTGCCTTTTGTTACAACATATTTTAGTTTTTCAAATGAAGTATGTGCAATGGGGTAACAATGCAACAACAAAAATACCTTTGTTTGTGTACACACTTCCAAACGTTTTCAAATCCATGTCCCTTCTAAAACCCACTACAATTGATTGATATATGCAAGTGATAGTGCTAGTGTTTTTTTTTTTTTGTAAGTGAGTATAGGTAACTTATATCACTGCAAAAATTATGATACAAAAAAGGGGGGGCCTCCTGGTCTGCCTAGTAGGAAACCAAACCAGGGGTTCCCGAGTTGTGCTTACTGCTATATTCGAGGAGAGGGACTGGTCTGCCACCAGGGGAAACCAGGCCAGTCCCACCATAACCAGTTTTAACAGGAAAAGCAACATTAACATAAAAGGAAGACATATGCTACACCAACCTTCTAAGCCTGAGAGGGTTGCGACCACACTAACCATTCGACTAAACATTCACTAGTCTAGGAAAATGATATTTTTCTCCCCGCCATCCTCCTGACTCTTGTTTTCCTCCTTTTGGGGGATCATGCAGGTCTTCCTGATGTGGGTTGGCGCTCCATTGCCATCGGCTGGTGTGATATCCATGTGGTGGACGTAGCACAGATAGAGATGAAATTGCGCAGCCAACCACTCCAGATTAGATTTTTGGTCCTTCTCGACCTCAACTAACAGTTTGGTGATGGCTTCCAAGTTGTTGATGCGACTCAGGATTTTTTCTAGCATCTTCTTGAGTTCCTTGTTATCCTCTCGTCTAGCATCTTCTGTTTCCGTAATCACTTTACCAATCATTATCTTTGTTATCCATGCCATCTCCATTATTTTCTGGTATAGGGTTTCCCTAGGCTGCGTGGCCCCCGGATCAATAACCCAGTCTGCTTCCTGTGCCAGTGCATCCCATGCTTTGCCTTTTCCTTTTCCTTTTATTTCCTTTTCCCAACGGGTGATGGTCTCTTTTCCTTTTGGCGTTACCAGAGTTTGGAAGGTGCCCTCCACCTCTTTTGTCGCCTACTCCATTCTTGATACCCATCGTGGACTATTCATGACTTTCTTTCCAAGGGGGTTTCTCTTCCTGTGCATTTGCTTAATTCTCACCGTCCCGTTGGGTTTGTCGCATCGCCTTTGTTGGTTATTCATCCTGTACCTCCCTTCACTGGGGTTCTTTTTTTCCCTGTCCTTGTATCTGTGGTAGTCCCTCATATTGCGCTTCTTCTGATTGCAGTTATTTTTGTTGTCGTTCCTCTTATTGGGCTTCTCCTGTTGCGCGTTTTTCCTTCCAATCATGGCTTGCCTGTATTGGTAATCATTCCCAATCTTTATTCCGGTTGCGATTCGTATGATCATCATGATTCACCCTTTATCCTTGTGCAGGTCCCTTCCCCTGCTCGTATGAGATCCTACTGTGTTGTTTCTTGTATCTGTGCTTTGGCATGGAGGATCAGGTCTGGGCCATGTCACTCCCTCATGCCTTACATCATTTGTTATATGTGATTTGTCGTTTGTACTTTCCCTCATGATTTCTCCGCTCCTCTTTCTATCACTAGGATCTTGTTGTCATACTCTCGCATGTTGTTTATGCTGATCCTGCATGTTGATTGGTGATCGAGTGTTCAACAGTCATATCCTTCCTGGGATCTGCATGCCCATCGTTGAGACTTGCACTTCCCTTCTCGATGTGACCTGCCTTGCTTAACCTGCCTTCACGGTCTTTTGTCATTAGCTGGATGCAATCTGTTCTGAGTTGACCATTTGGGATGCTAATCTAGGTAGTGTCTAGATCTGATCCTTCCTTATCTACCCCCTCATTGGCTAGTCTATCCGCCAGGCCATTCGCTGACCTGCAGACCCAGCGCAACTCCATAGTGTTCAGATTTTTCAGATGCTCCTGGATTTTCTGTATGAAGAGGGCCAGGCGCCAGTGTCTCTAAACCTTGCCCACTCTGGTTCCATTATGGAGTATCTTCCCCATGTTGATGACCAGGGTGGAGTCGCCTTCCACAATTGTGTTTGTCATCCCTTCGTGCCTTAGGATTTCAAGGCCAAGTTCCAGTGTTCCAAATTCCGCTGCGTTGTTGGTTGAGTTTCCCATACTCCCAACGTACAACCGGAGGATGTTACCACCACTGTCTCTGATAGCCCCTCCCATCCCTGCCACTCCTGGTTTTCCTTTTTCTGCCCCATCAAAATTCAATTTGAGGAATCCCAATGGGGGGGGTCTAGTTGCAGTCTCCTATTTGGAGTTGAGGATCCTACGCAATCATTGAGTTGTTGTGATTATTCTTTAGCTGAAAGAACTCCAGGATACAGGCGTCCTAGTCAGTGAGTTGCGTTGTTTCCTTCTTGCAGTTGTGTCTCTGCACTGTTTCTCGAATTTGTGAGATTATTGCCTCCTTGAGCTTTCCGACCGGTAGGCCTTCATTCCTGAAGATGCACCGGTTATTTTCTTTCCATATTGCCCAGATTATCATCCCTGGCGTTAGTTCCCAGAGACGTTCACCCTTTCATTTTCGTTGTAACTCTCATTCCAATTGTTGATGGTTGCGTTGATGTTGCCCCAGATCCTATTGGATTGGCGATATATACCGGCCGCCTAGTCCCATAGCTCTGCTATGTAACTGCACTCGTCGAGGAGGTGATTGGTTGTTTCCTCCTTGGCTTGACATAGGTGGTAACGAGATGGACCTATATAACCCCTTTTCTTGAGATTTTCCCAGGTTAGGATTCTGTTGTGGAGTACTAACCATTCGAACAATTTGATTTTTGGCCATTGGGGGTTGCGCCAAATATTTCCCCACTGTTGCATCGGGTCCTCCTCATCCTGGTCCGCGATGTATTTTCATGCTTCTTTTAAGTTGAATTCTAGACCATTTTCCCTGCCCCACCCTAATTGATCCTCGTCCTCTGAGACTGCATTTTTTCTTTTCCCCGGTTCCTCTTCCACCTCTTTCATTTTGGTTGCAATATGATCTCTATTTTGGGGGTTGAGTTTATCCCAGGTCCTCCATCTATCACTATCACTTCCTTGCTTCCAGTAGTGGTGGATTTTTGTTTTATCTTGCGCTGTCATTTCCTGTTGTAGTTCCTCCCTGTCTGGATGTTCCATTATGGGTTCTTGTTGCCACACGTCCTCCCAGAATCTGGATGTTTAACCATTCCTGACTTCCCAGAAGCTGTGTTTATGGATCCAATTCTTGTTGCGCCATGCTAGATTCCAGATGGTTGATCCCTCCCTTGTGCCCATTAAATGGATGCGGTCTTGATCATTGATGTTCTGGGCATACTTGGCCTTCCAAAGGTTTGTTCACGGTATTGAGTCATCCTTGACCCATCTCCACCAGAGTTTTTCTCTGTAGGCTTCATTGGTTATCTGCGGGTCTTGTAACCGCGGGCCTCCTTTTCCTTTAGGTCTGCATACCTTCTCTCGGGCTACCAAGGCCCATTTATTTTTAGTTTCCGCACCTCGCCATAGGAAGTCTCTTTGAATAGTTCTTATATTTTGTAGTACTCCTTTGGGAGCTGAACACAGACATCATATACGCTGAAATTGCTTGTAGAATCGCTTTGGTAAGTATAAGCCTCCCTATCAGGTTGAGAGCTCTGTAGGTCCAATTTTTTACCCTCTCTTGCAGTTTGTTGATCACTCCTTCCCACGTTGCCATTTTGTAAGCTCTGTCCATCAGGGGGATTCCCAAGTATTTCGTTGGGAGTGTTTTGCGTTCAAACCCCAGAATGTTGGCTAAGTTCCTTTGAATTGCAGGATTAGTGTTAAAGAAATAGATCATGGATTTGGAGTGATTGATCTCCGCTCCATAGGCTTCCCCAAAGTATTCTAAGATTCTTTTGTAGGTTTTTTCTTCCTTGACCATTGGTGTACTATGGAGTAGGGTATCATCCACAAACTGTTGGTGTGTGGAGGTTGGATAGTTTTCAAAAGGTTTGATGCCTTTTAATTCTCCTGTTGTAGTTGTGCTTTTTATGCTTCTGCTAAGCCTTTCCATCATCAGAATGAACAAGAAGGGGGATAGCGGGTCTCCTTGTCTTATGCCTCTCAAAGGCCATAAGGGTTTTGTTGGGGCTCCATTGATTAGCATAGAATGGCTTGTCATTGAGACTAGATTGAAAATCTAGTTGATCCAGTGTTGTTCAAACACAAAGGCTTCCAGCATCTTGGCCATATAGTGCCAACTAATTTTGTCATAAGCTTTCGCCAGGTCAAGTTGGATTATCAGCCCCCCTCTCCTTTGGCTTTTCAACGTGTGTATAATCTCATGGGCATGGATGATGTTGTCCAGTATTTTTCTTCCCTTTACGAATCCAGCCTGTTCCTGTGAAATCAGTGTGGGTAGGAGCGGTTTCAAGTGATTGGCTATGACTTTGGAGATTATCTTGTACACTGCATTGCATAGATCTATAGGCCTTTAGAGATTCGAGGTCTTTGCTTCATTTTCTTTTGGGATTAGTGTGATCATTGTGGCATTTAAAGCTTTTAGGATGGAAGCCAAGCGTTTGGAGTCTTCCACCACCCCATAAACGTCTTTTCTAACCACTTCCCAGCAGGCTTTGAAAATTTCTCTATGAAACTGTCTAGGCCTGGGGCCTTTCCATTGGGCATCTTTTGGACCACTTGGTCGATTTCCTCCTTTGTTATGGGTTTGTTTAAATTGATATGTTGTTCCTCGGTGACCAACCTGGGGATGTGCTAAGTTATCCTTTGTATGGCCTTCGTTTTGTCTTGATTAGGTTCCTGGGCTATCCTCGTGAAGTGATTGACCAGTGTATTTTCAATTTCCTTGTGGGATTCTCTTTTGATCCCATCCTAATCTCTGATTTCCAGGATTTTGTTGTGTGTTCTTCTTGCAATGGTTGTCCTATGAAAGAACTTGGTATTCCACTCCCCTTCCTTTAGCCACTTGATTCTAGACTTTTGGTGCCATAGAGTCTCTTCCTTCCGACATCTTGCTTCCCATTCTTGGATCATCTAGATCTCTTCTCTTTTCTGCTCCTCTGTGTAACCCTCATCTATGTAGAGTTCCTAGAGTATCCTCATTCTTTCCTCAATATTTTTCTTCTCTTGGTTTATGTTTCCAAAGATTTCCTTGTTCTACTCTTTGATTTTGTATTTGATGTGCTTGAGTCTCTTATAAAGTTTGAACATCCTTGTCCCTTGATCCGGTAATTCCTCCCTCCACCAATGTTTGATATTCTCCTTGAAAGTGGGATGATCGATCCAAAATTTCTCAAATCTAAAGGGTCTATTCTTCGGAGTGGTTTGGAAGTTTGCTTCCAATTGAACTGGCCAATGGTCTGAACCCCCCCATGGAAGGATGTTGCGCTCTAAAGTTAGTCCATGTAGAATAATGGACTCTGACACCAGGAATCTTTCTAGCCTTGTAGGTACTTGGTAGTGGTTAATTCGTTTGTTATTCGAGGTGAATTGGCCATTGCTGGTGTTATCACCAATTCTTGTAATGTGGTGTTTTCTCTCTGGATTCGAGCTCGTGGTGTAATATGCGAGGAGATGGGGATTTAAAACCCATCGAATGAAGTTTATCCAAGGTCGCAGCCATGAGCACAATGTGAAACACATAGAAAAGATCCATTTCAGGTTAAAAATGCAAGCAAGCAGGCAAAGATCAGTTTTCAGTGGCGAGGATCCATCGATGGAGCAGATCGATGGTCATCGAGTAATTGAGGCCGTGAATTTGCATGGATGTTTGCGTCAGGAGGAGGCCCGAAATGATCTAGGTTGTCTGATCCAGCAGGGATATGTGGTAGTCGATTGCACGATTTCGGGAGTCGTCATTTTGGGGTTTTCGTTAGTAGTGTTCCCATAGCCCGAAACCCCAAAACGGGAAATGAAAACCCCTGGGGGTTGGGCCCACGGTCCTAGCCCCTGGTCACAAAGAAAGCAGGTTGAAAAGTGGGGGCTAAATGGAAGGTAAGCAACAGGCAGCCAAGGTCGTTTGATGAAAGGAAGTCTTGGCCGTCCAAACCAAGAAGATGTGTGGCGCTGGATAGGAGACTTCACGGTTTCGGGGATCGGGGATCCTGAAGACATCGATGTGGAAATCCCCGAAAGGAAAAATCCCAGAGACTGATGAATCATTCTCAATCGCCCAAACTTGAAATACATGCGACATAGGATCCAGGCTAGAAGGGGGTGCTTTTCCTTCAGAGTGAACACCATGGTGAAAGAAGTGACAAAAGTCGGTTAAAAACCCACTTATCCTAAGTTTTTATGATCGAGCACATTATATTAAGAGGCACGTAGGTCTGGGCGGCTGAGATCTGCACGATCGGATCTACAGCGCAGGATCTGTATCGGACCCCCCCTCCCTGCGAGCGTTCTACCTTTAACGAGGGGGGGGGGGTCTGAGTTGGTGGTTTTGAATGCAGGCCCCCCTACTACCGTGGCACATGCTCATTAACTCAAACACCCCCCCCCCCTGATATACCACTTACCTTCTCTGCTTACTGCCTTCATCTCCAGCTGACACTTGTCTTCCACTCACATATCCCTTCTCCGTTGTTGTGTCAGCTCCACTCTTCACTCTATCCCCACCTGCCATGTGTATCCCATTCCCCGCCTCATGTCACATCCCCTTTCTACCTCTGCCTCTCACCTCCCACCACCTGTCTCCCATGTCACCTCCACCTACAGTTGTCCCCACTCTCCCTTTGCCATCACACCCTCTATCCCCACCACATCACCACCTCGTCCTTCCACCTAGTAGTCGAGCATGTGTTGTACCCCGATGAGCCTGTATCATTCACCTCACTTGTTCCTCCTCGTCAACATCCACGTTCTCCCACCTGTCTTCCCACATGCATCCAACAATGCGCAGATGGAGAAGGAAAAGGCCACCACGTCTTCAATCGCAGGCGTTGACTCTGCTCACTCAAATCTCGATGAAGTAGTTAATGTAAACATGGAAGGTGGGTGAGACATCGTCTCCTTTCATAAATAGAAGGCCAGAAAGGGACAAACGTAGATACATACTATCAGTCCAGTCTGACAGAGATCATGTCTGACAGAAGACTGCATGGGCATTCTGCCCAACGTTTGCATGCGCAGCCTAACAGAGAAACTCATCATCACAAAAACTTGAATGTGTGACATGATCGCGTTTCAGGAAACTCGGGCCAGTTCTGAGTATATGTAGGCATTTTTACCACTTTGTTAGCATATTTGGTTGAGCAGAGCTCCAATTTTGTAATATGTTTTAACACCAGAGTTGTGCCTGGTTATGTATTTTGATTTGAGACTTTCAGTTAATAGAAGTCAGTTTCCTTTTCACCTCTCTGTAAATCTTGTGTTAAAACACTCGGAATTGGAGGATCCAGTCGAGGATCGTTATGCTGTTATGATAGAGGTTTGATCATCGCAGTATCGTGATCAATTTTACTTAGTTTTCTATGTTGTCTTTTTCTCTCTCACACTGAATAGCTCGGAATTGGAAGATCCAGTCGATTTGTTGCAGCTACACGGTGATGGAGGTTTGATCGTCGTGTTGTCGCAACTATGTCATTTAGGCACATTTTAGTGTCTGAAACCTAGGTTTGAAAGCATCATCGGGCCTGAGTTTATCTTCTTCAAGCTGTTGGAAGGTCGGATGCCCATAGCAGTCTTGTTCTCATTTTCTCACTAAGTCTTCCCTCTGTTCGCCTTTAAACTCAACTCACTGGCTGAAGTTAATATGGCCCTCACTTCCCTGTGCATTTCTTGTCTAGTTATGTGTTGTAACATCATTCTAGTGCTGAGTTTTGGCCATTGACCACCCATTTAAACCAACCCGTGACATACAAACTGATGGGTATCAGGCTTACCCCTGCTGCAATCTAGGGGTGACTTCTGGTGCTAACATTTCGGGCATCGTTGCCAGGGATGAAATTGAAGATTTTCCCTATGTAGAATGACAACAAACTTCTGATTCTAAAGGTGCATCAGAAATCAGAACCTTTGAAGATTGTAATTGTGCACCTGGCAACTCCACTGGGGTGACTCCACTGATTCGACCCCACTATTTCAGTTGTGGCTGCCTCCAACATGCCTAAAAGATGACCCAGAGGAGTTTTCTCGAGAAGGTTTTAGCAGCTGCTTTCTCATCCTGAGAAGTTCCCTGGGAGATCAACCACGATTAGATTTGGCCTTTGATGGTGAGCAGAGACCAGACACATTCAAATCTGCACAATTTCACCTGACGACTCTAGGATTGAAGAATCAATTGGCGACTTCACTGGTTTGATATGGAAAAAACCTTGGCTTGGAGGTTTTCTCCTTTTAATTTTTTTTTTGTTCCTGGTTTTCCTAATGTTGTCCCTACTGTGGATGAATGGGGTGATTATTTGCCCATATTTAGAGGGCATATAGAGGACAACCCTGCTCAGCATATCCATGATTTTCATGAACTCATGCATCAATGGGAGATACATCATGAGGATGCATTGTTGAAGATGTTCATGGTCTCGTTAGCAGGGGATGCTCATGAGTGGTATCATTCTTTACCCCCTCCTAGCATTTCTTCACTAGGCGAATTTCATGCAACCTTCAATAGGCACTGTCAAGGGTATTATTCCTCTGAGTTTATCTATCATAACTATTGCAAGGAATGTGAGGACAGTGAGAAAGACGTGGTTGTGTCTTATGAAGGCTGCAATTATGAGGAAAGTTGTAAGGATGAGGAACCTGAGGAGGGAGATGATGCTCTGAGTGAACTGATGGAGCTGGAAAAATCTCTTTCTGCAGAGATAGAGCAAGTAAACGAAGAACGTGATCGTTTCCTTTTTGAGGGGGATTCAGAGGATTTTCCAGCCCTTAGAGCAGATGTTCTTGGCACCACTGTTGAGGAGGATGTCGAGGATGTCGTTGCTATAGAAGCCTTGATTTCTTCTCCTGAGGTGCCTGTTGGCCCAAGCTTTGATAATTATTCAGATGAGGAGCAGCAGAGCCCCACATTGCAGTTTGTTGACCAGAGGAGAATCCCGCTTGTATATGACAACTATGAATCAAGTTTTGAGCTAGATATGCATGATTTCCAAGAGCAAATAGTAGAGACCTGTCCTCTATTCATTAATGAAAATTATTATGAAGAAATCAGCTATACTGGGCCCGCAGAGATCACTTAGCAGCAGTTTGAAGAGCAGTGCTTTCCCACGGATCCTGTTTATGATGAATATGAATCTGAACCTGGGGAGAGCCAAGAGGAAGAACCAGAGGAGAAACATAAGGAGCAACTTACCTCATGTTCAAAGCCTGTTAATGAACATCCACTGCCTGAGATCAGTCAGCCTACACCAGCCTTTCACCCCCTTGGGCCTACCAGAGATATTTAGCCACATGTGAATAGATGGGTAGCAGAGGAGGTTGCCTATCACCAGATTTCTAAAGTCTTCCATTGGTCCTATGAGTCTATGAAGGAATACATGGAGTTGTATTTCCTTCATGCTTTGAAGCCTCTTAGCCTCATCTCGTCAGCACTGGGAGGAGAGTTGAAAGATGTAATTGTTCTACTGTCACAATTGCATCAACTATTGTCAATCGGTGACAGAGTGAAGGAGCTTCCATTCAGGAAATTACTTGATTGGCTATGGTGGAAGTTTGCTTTCACCTAGCCCCATGTAAAAAATAAATTAGTTTAGGATTGTACATAAATAAGCTCCTTTGAGCATGTATGTTTACTTTGTTTTTTCTTTCAGTCTGTATTTTTGGCTATATGTTCTGAGCTTGACTCCTTAGCCCGACAAAAGGAGACTGGAACTGCAAAATGAGTTCTTAGAGCATCACAGGGACGACTCTATCCCCCATGGAGCCAAATGTTATCACCAATTCTTGTAATGGGGTGTTTTCTCTTTGGCTTCGAGCCCATGGTGTAAAATGTAAGGAGATGGGGATTTAAAACCCATCGAATGAAGTTTATCCAAGGTCGCAGCCATGAGTGCAATGCGCAACACACAAAAAAGATCCATTTCAGGTTAAAAATGCAAGCGAGCAGGCAAAGATCAGTTTTCAGCGGCGAGGATCCATCGATTGAGAAGATCGACAGTCATTGGGTAATTGAGGCCGTGAAGTTGCACGAAGGTTTGTGTCAGGTGGAGGCCTAAAATGATCTAGGCTGTATGATCCAGTGGGGACAAGTGGCAACTGATTGCGCGATTTTGGGAGTCAGCATTTCGGGGTTTTCGTTAGCAACGCTCCCATAGCCCAAAACCTGAAGACGCAAAATGAAAACCCCCGGGGGTTGGGCTCACGGTCCTAGCCCCTAGTCACAAAGAAAGCAGGTTGGAAAGTGGGGGCTAGATGGAAGGTAAGCGGCAAGCAACTGAGGTTGTTTGATGAAAGGAAGTATGGGTCATCCAAACCAAGAAGACGCATGGCGATGGATAGGAGACTTCATGGTTTCGGGGATCGGGGATCCTGAAGACAATGACGTGGAAATCCCCAAAAGGCAAAATCCCAGAGACTGATGGATCATTCTCAGTTGTCCAAACTTGAAAAACACGCGACGCAGGATCCGGGCTAGAAGGGGGTGCTTTTCCTTCAGAGTGAACACCATGGCGAAAGAAGTGACAAAAGCGGGTTAAAAACCCACTTATCCTAAGTTTTTATGATCGGGTGCATTATATTAAGAGGTGCGTAGGTCTAGGCGGCTGAGATCTACGCGCTTAGATCTACGATGCAGGATCCGTATCGAACCCCCCCCCCCCNACCACTAACCACCTAACCCCCCCTCCGATATACCACTTACCTTCTCCGCTTACGGCCTTCATCTACAGCTGACACTTGTCTTCCACTCACCTGTCCCTTCTCCGTCGTTGTGTCAGTGCCACTCCTCGCTCTATCCCCGCTTGACATGTGTATCCCATTCCCCGCCTCATGTCACATCCCCTTTATGCCTCTGCCTCTCACCTCCCGCCCTCTGTCTCCCGTGCCACCTCCACCTACAATTGCCCCCTCTCTCCCTTCGCCATCACACCCTCTTTCCCTGCCACATCACCACCTCGTCCTTCCACCTAGCCGTCGAGCATGTGTTGTACCTCGATGAGCCTGTATCATTCGCCTTGTCCATTCCTCCTCATCAACATCCACGTTCACCTACCTGTCTTCCTACATGCATCCAACAATGCGCAGATGGCGAAGGAAAAAGCCACCACATCTTCAAGTGCAGGCATTGACTCTACTCACTCAGATCTCGATGAAGCAATTAATGTAAACATGGAAGGTGGGTGAGACCTCGTCTCCTTCCATAAATATGAGGCCAGAAAGGGAAAAACGTAGATGCATACTGTCAATCCAGTCTGACAGAGATCGCGTCTAATAGAAGACTGCATGGGAAGTCTACCCAATGTCTGCATGTGCAACCTGACAGAGAAACTCATCAACGCAAAGCCTTGAATGCGTGAGATGATCGCGTTTCAGGCAACCTGAGCCAGTTCCGAGTATATGTAGGCATTTTTGCCATTTTGTTAGTGTCTTTGGTTGAGTAGAGCTCCCATTTTGTAATATGTTTTAACACCAGAGCTGTTCCTGGTTATGTATTTTTATTTGAGACTTTCAGTTAATAGAAATCAGTTTCCTTTTCACCTCTCTGTAAATCTTGTGTTAAAACACTCAGAATTGGAGGATCCAGTCGAGGATCGTTATGTTGTTATGATGGAGGTTTGATCATCGCAGTATCGTGATCAATTTTACTCAGTTTTCTATGTTGTCTTTTTCTCTCTCACACTGAATAGCTCAGAATTGGAAGATCCAGTCGATTTTTTGCAACTACACGATGATGGAGGTTTGATCATCATCTTGTCGCAACTGCGTCATTTAGGCACATTTCAATGTCTGGAACCTGGGTTCGAAATCATCATCAGGCCTGAGTTTATCTTCTTCAAGCTGCTGGAAGGTCGGATTCCCATAGCAGTCTTGTTCTCGTTTTCTCACTAAGTCTTCCCTCTGCTCACCTTTAAACTCAACTCACTGGCTGAAGTTAACATGGCCCTCACTTCCCTGTGCATTTCTTGTTTGGTTCTGTGTTGTAACATCATTCTAGTGTTGAGTTTTGGCCATTGACCACCCATTTAAACCAACCCATGACATATAAACTGATGGGTATTAGGCTTACCCATGCTACAATCTAGGGGTGACTTATGGTGCTAACATCTGGTTCTGATGTCCACCATCTCCATTGCTTCAATGAAAGCTGAAAAATCCTCCACGTCTCTGTCTAATCTTCTGGTGCCCCTTTTTTTCTCCGTAAGTGTCATGATGATGTTGAAGTCCCCTTCTAATATCCAGTGCGGGTTGCGGGCTCGGGCCTATAGCTCTTCAAGGTCTAGGAGCATTCTCCTTTTTTCCTCCAGCTTCTGGGGGCCATACACATTTGTGCATAGAATCACCTCAGTGTTACCTGTAATTTGCATGTTAACTAATAGTTTGGGTCTCATTGCTTCGACTGCTAGTAGGGTCAGCGAGTGTGGGTTCCATAAGGTGATTATACCGCCTGCCATTTGTTGGCCTTCAACTGCCAAAACCTTGTACTTACTCCATTGTTTTTTACTGATTGTTTCCATTCTGTCTACAATACATTTTGTCTCTTGAATGAAACAGAGGTCGGGTTGTTCCTTCCTCGGTCTATTTTTAAGGATTCTTTGTTTTCATGGGCTGTTTAGGCCTCTTATATTCCATGTTATAATCTTCATTTAAACTTGTGGGGGGGAGTTGGGGAAGAGCTTTTTGATCTTACGTGAATTGATCAATAGGGCTCCTAGTTCTTGTAGGGATACGATGTTTGATTTCCTTCCTTTCTTCTGCCTTGTCTGTTTGGGTGACTGCTGTGATTGTCCCTCGCCTTCTTTGATTCCCAGGTGTCCTATCTCGCCATGTGTGTGCTTGATCCCTATGGTTTTTTCTTCCTCTCTTAGAAGGAAAAGGTATTGGATACGATCTTGTTGCTCCATTGGCACATTGTCTACTCCATGCTTTTTCCATTGTTCAAGTATGTTCGAGAGGTATATTCCTTCCCTTTCCACAATATCTCTGAGATCCGTATCTTCCGTTCCTATCTCGCTTGGTGTCATCTCTGAGTCTTCGTCTGCCTCCTTCATTGGGGTGTTGGTATCTTTGTTGCCTCTTTCCATAGGACTTGCGCTACCTCCATGTTGCCTCTTATTGCTTGTAATATATGTGTTCTCATGAGTTGCATGTTACCTGGTTTCTCTAGCTTTTGTTTGTTCCTTTCCTCCTTCTTCCCCTTGGTTAGCCTTGTCCCTTCCTTCTGGTCTACTCCTAGTGTCTGGGTTGTTTCCTGTTGGGGATTTTCTTAGTTTCTTGTTTTCTCTTTTTCTGTGATTAGGTTTTACAACCCATCCTCATCCTGTTGTGTTTTGGTATTTTCCGTTTCTTGTTTTTTGTTGAGTGGACATTCTCTGATTAGGTGTCCATGTTCATGGCATCTTCTGCATTGAAATGGGATCTTCTCATAGTTGATGCTTTGTATACATTCCTCATCCCTAAATTCGAGGCTTATGGATTCTGGGAGCACCCTCGACACATCCATATCTATGCATGTCCTTGCATAGGATGTATATCTCCCTTTTAGGGTTGCTTCCGATGTCTTGACATATTTTCCCATCTTGTTCCTGATTGATTCAAAGGTGGAAGACAACCAATAGTCTAGCAGTAGGGAGTAAAACCTCAGCTAGACTGGGACATTTTTAAAGGTTTCTTTCTCTGGGGAGAAGTTTTCCTTCCACGAACGCATGTACAACCCTTCTGAGGCATGGAAGTATGCACCCCACTCAAATACTTTATCTCTATCCTCCAGGTTCATAAAGACTACTGTGAAGAAACCTTTCGAGCCCAGGTGGAGTTCCACTTCTCCACTTGGTTTCCATTGATATTTTATCCACTTGCGCAACGTTCTTTCTGTGGGCCACAACCCCATGAATTTGCAAATTAGTGCATGCATCTTCATCTGGTCCTGATAGAGTTGTGTTTGTGGGTCTTCCAGTATAACCCTGGGTATCATTGTGATTTTAGGTTTACATCCGTTGTGCCCATTTTTCCCACTAGGGTTCATTGGTTCCTACGCTTCCTTCTGGGGTTCTCTAACTTCCTCCCCCATGCTGTAATATCCCTAAGGACGAGCCCTATTGTAATCATGTTTATGAATTGTAAATCATGTTTTGTAGGTTGGTGAGCCGAGTATTGATAAGCTAGTAGGCTTATGTGTTTATTAGGTCGGAGAGTTTAAGTGTTAAAGGCCATGAGCCTATTTTTGTAAATGTAATATGAAAAACATTAATAATATATAAACATCATTGCATGTCAACCGACCACGAAGAAAGAGTGATGGGAGACTAAGCTTCCACAGAATGGGTAAGGGAAAGGGGGTTGAAAGGTTGGGAAGAGGGGTTAAGATTAGGGACTTAAGTCCTTGAGAATAATATTTTATTATTATTCCAAAGTTGTGGGACAAACATGTTTTTATCCTAAGTCTTGGGAGAGGCAACGCATGCAGATCCAACGTGTGCAAAAGAGAATGCATTCAGCTCCAGGAAGAGAAGTGTCGACCTGGGTGCATGCGGTTAAAAGCTGAAGCGTCAGCTGATTTGGGGGTTTGTTCTCCATTCAGGCATCCACTGTATGTCCTGATGTGCGCCTGCGTTTGATCGTTGTGTACCTCAGGCAGCTCTGAAACCCGAAATCGTGAGACTTATGTGATCGACTGGTGTATTTCCATGAATTCTTCCCAGTCTCTGTGTTTGGTCTCCATCATTGACCTCTGTATAATTTCCTTGTCACGCACCCTGAAAACCAGTGGAAAACCCCGTGGATTGCGTCGTGTCTCCTGTGTGTCCTGTGAACCTGGTTTATCCACACTGCAAATCTAAGTCCATGCTTAATTGTTGGGTTGTTGTCTTCTCAAAAACCTGAGCATATCGTAATTGTCTATGTTATGTGTGTTATAACTATGGGTTGGAGTGGCCACACGGTCCCTTGGCTGAGTGTGATTTGTTACCATCATTTGTTCCTTGTGGAGCCATCTGTTGGCCTCCTTGTGCTCGAACAGAGCTGAAGAGGTAGGTTGTTAGGCTTGTGTGCAACATTCTCTCCAGGTGAGAGAGGTGGTTGTGGTTGAAGAAGCAGGTTGTCAGGCCTGTGAGCGACTCTCTCTAGGTGAGAGAGTGCGCGGAGGGAGTGAGAACTCCTGGAAGGGGTCTTGTAGCTGCCACAAAGATCGGAGAATTCTGGTCCGGTCTGTTGCTGAAGCCCAAGGCAAGGGAGGTTTAGCAGCCGAAGGAATGTCTTGGTGATAGTGAAGGTGTATACTCCTGGGGTGGGACAGGCATGTGGGGAATGAGAGTCTGTGAGCAGTGGGCATAAGTGGCTCCTAGGAGAGAATCCTTCCTCATAAACTATGTGTCTTCCATTGACCTTTCCTAGACTAGGATTCCCTTGCTCGGTGGAGCTTAGTCCCATATCGGGGGTGACCTACTGCTGAGAGTGATGAGCAACACGGTCTAAGGCTGGGAGGTTTGTGGAAGGTGTGCACGTAGTTGGTGGTGTATTACAGTTTCAAAGATAAGTATCATTATGTGTTTAATTCTGTACTTAATTAAAATGCATGTTCTGTGATACTTGTAATATTATCATGTATTTTGTTGCAAGTTTGAATTGTTGTTAATTCTGTTTAAGTCTGTATGACAACAGTAAATCCATGTCAAATGTCTTAATTTGATTTAATGCTTATTCTTTATAAATAATGCATATTATATATATAAGTATGAGAATGTTTCTGCATAGTAGCATTGCCCGACAAGTAGGTTGATGGCCAGGGACATTACAATATGGTATCAAAGCCCATGTTTTCAACGTTGAGCCTGGATGGGATGGATAAGTGGTCTTTGGACCCAAGGTTTTGAGTGGAAATGGTGTTCGAATGGAACAAATTTTGAACCTTAGAATATTTCTGAGTGCCAAGGGGTTACTTGGTCCTGTTACGAAGCTCAAGAGGAGTAGCGATAGAATAAAACTGTAGTCAGCGTGGTATTTGACCAGAGAGAGAGAGAGAGCGCTCAACACTTGGGGTGTTGGAGCTATACGATCCGTCGAGAGAAGGAGAATCTTTCACGACCGTCAGATCTGGTAGTGTTGAGAGGCAGCTAGTCGTGAATTCCTTTGGAAATCTGTAGAGTAAGAGAGTTTGTTCTGTGCCATAAGATCTGTTTGGAAGGAAGGGAAATCCTTCACGACCGTCAGATCTGGGGAAGGTGCAGAGAAGTTAAACCGGAAGCCCTTCGGACTTCGTGACTTCAGTGAAGTCTGATGCCAGAAACAAGAGAAGGATTGAAGTCGAAGCTCCGAAGTGGATCTACATTGTAGATCTGGAGAGGAGAGCTCGACCGTTGGATTAACCAACATCAAAATTTCAAACACAGTAGCGAAGGGCGAAAGCTCCTGAAGAGTCAAAGTGGTGAGTCATGATGATGTCACCTGGAGGTGACGTGGACACATGGGATGTATGCCACATGTAAGTGGGTCTAGAACCCGTGGATGATTGAAATGACGTTTGGAACGTGACTAGTGTCACCCATCTGATTGGGCCACAAGTCAGTCCCTAGTATTCCACAGTGTGGCATCTTGTGTGAGTAGGGTTAGTGGGGCCTGAGTTTACTTAATGTAATTAAAGGCCGGAGGACCCACAGTGGCGTTGATCATGATACCTCAATATCAACTACCAGGAGACATTGCAGGGACCCGAGTTGCACGGAAGATAATTATCTAAGGCGGTCTCGCAATCCAAACTGTGGTTTCACAGAGGGTTTACGTGTCAGCATCAAAAGAATTGTGGGATGAAAGGTGGGTTACTCCAAACCACCATTGCATGCCCCCAAAATTTGGAAAAGTGTAAGTGATGTGATGTAATGACATTACCTAAGGTGACTTGGAAGTGTTCAGAGATTGATGGTTCGGGGTGTGTGGATTTGAAAATCTTCCAAAGTCCCAAAGTCCCAGAACTCAGACACCTGCGGTTCCACTGCGAGTGTCAACCGTTGGATGTTGGGTAGACGTGGATGGTTGATCTGCCCTACATCGCGAGTTCGTTAGTCTGAAACTCGGGAAGTTGTTGTGAAGTGCTTTGAAACCTCCCAAAACGTGAAGTGCCCTTTTTGCTAGGTGAGTGGTCACGGCCCACAATCACGTGGGTTGAGGATTAAGAGAGAAGGGGATAGTGCCTGAAGGATTATTACAGAGCCGAGAAGAGCTCGAAAAATTAATGAAACCTGAACATTTTCTTGAGTCAGATTTGTTTATGAATGATGTGGGATTTGTTAAGGATTAATGGCCTGACAAATTTTGGTTGTCTGCACATTGTGTTTGCAGAAGTTTAGCGAGTGCCAGAACCGATTAGAGTTGCTATTGAGCACAAAGAAATGGAAGAGACACAGAATGCTTCTAGTTCAGAGAATGAAGCTAAAGGGATGGATGTTCATTTGGTATTTGAAGGGTTGAACTCCAATGGGCATGGAGAAGAGATAGATAAGGAAGGGCATATGATGAAGATCATTGCAAAATTACGGAAAGATGCCCAAACTCACCGAACAGATAGCAGAAAGAAAGGGAAAGCTCAGGATAAACAAGGTGAATTAAACTTAAAGATGATGAAGAGTCTGGAGAGAATAGAAAAGAAGTTGGACCAGGAGAGAGACTCGAGAAAAACCAGGAGTCACCTGACTTCTGAGGGAAGAAGATCAAGGAGTGTTGTTAAACACCATCACCCCTCCCAAGGTCGCTCCAAGAGGAGGGCACACAATAGTTCAAGCCCATCTCCTACCAGAAAGCACATGAGATTTGGAGTGGATGAACTAAAGGGAGAAATGAGCAAGATTAAGAATCCTACGTTTAATGGAGAACACAAGGAGGAAGATGTCGAAACATGGTTGCTCGGCATGAGGAAATATTTCCAACTGCAGAATTATTCCTCTCATGCAAAAGGAAGAATTGTAATGTATCAACTGAAGGGAAAGGCATCCATGTGGTGGGATCAACTTGTGTAGGTGCAACACATTAGAGAGAAAGATATCACTTGGAGAGAATTCAAGAGGTATTTCGAGAAGAAATACTTGACTAAAAGATATTATGACAGAAAGATGAAAGAGTTATTTGAACTCAAGTTGGGTAGCATGACCATTGATGAATATGAACGAATATTTTTGGAATTGCTAAAATATGTCTTGTTCATCAAAGATGAGACTGTCAAGATTCAGAGGTGTCTAAGTGGATTGCCACCTTCCCTTGGTGACAAGATTCAATATGATGATCCTAATACCATGGAAGAAATGATAAGAAGAGAAAACTATCGATATGAGTAGCAAAGAGAGAAGCCTACCTTCTAGAAGGCTTGGGAAGACAAGAATAAATTCAAGATGGATCAGAGGAAGAAGGGAACTAAGTCACCCTTTTTCAGAAACATTCCTCAAGGACAACCATCTTTTAGAGAGCCCAGGAAGGTTGAAGTGGGTGGGCAAATGCCAAGACCGCCACCTATGGAATGTTGGGGTTGTAAAGAAAACCATAGGTACATAGATTGCCCCCAAAGAAATGATAAAGTGAGAGTTGTCCACAATGTACAGCAGGCTGAAACAGTGGAGGACATGGGTAGTAGAATGACAAGTATCTACACAGACCTGGACAATAAGCAAGATGAATATCAATCACACATGATTGAAGCAGAAGGTATGATCAACAACCATGCCTTTACTATTTTAATTGATTCAGGGGCTAGCCATAGTTATATAGATCCTAGAGTGGTGGAAAGTTTTCATTTGTCGAGAATCAAACATGAGAATTCTTGGTTAGCGCAGCTGACTACAGGAACCAAGAGGAAAGTCACCGAGTTAGTTAAGTCATGTCTAGTGGACATGAATGGACTGATCACAAAAGTTGAATTGAACATTCTGCCTCTAGGTTCTTATGATTGTCTAATTGGTATGGACTAGTTGGACCAGAACCATGCCATCTTGGACTGTCGTAACAAGGCATTCACTTTCCTAGATGAGGAGGGGAATCAAAGAACAATGCAAGGAATTCCCAGAGTTGTTGCTATTAGAGAAATCTCAACAATGCAGCTGAAGAAGTGCTACAGGAAAGGTTGTTAATTATTTGCAGCCCATGTGGAGGAAACACCTAAGGATAAGGTGTCAAGTATTGGAGATCATACAGTAGTAAAGGAGTTTGAAGATGTATTTCAGAAGGTACTCGGACTACCTCCGAAGAGAGATATTGACTTCTCTATAAACTTGATGCCTGGAGCAGCTACAGTGTTAAAAGCTCCTTACAGAATGAGTACGCTAGAGCTGAAAGAGTTGAAATTGCAGCTTGAAGAGCTTCTGAAGAAGGGGTACATACGCCCAAGTGTGTCACCTTGGGGAGCCCCAGTCTTGTTCATGAAGAAGAAGGATGGAATGCTGAGATTGTGTATCGATTTCAGACAATTGAACAAAGTAATTGTAAAGAACAAATATCCTCTGTCGAAGATTGATGACCTCTTCGATCGGTTGAAGGATGCGAAGATATTTTCGAAGATAGACCTCATGTCGAGATATCACCAGGTAAGGATAAAGGATGAAGACACCAGCAAGACCGCCTTTAGAACAAGGTATGGTCATTACGAGTTCACAGTGGTGTCGTTTGGGTTGTCGAATACACCCATTGTTTTTATGTGGTTAATGAATGGTGCATTCAGGGACTATCTAGACAAGTTTGTCATAGTCTTCCTGGATGACATTATGGTGTATTTCAAATCGGAGGAAGAGCATGAGAAGCATATTAGGATGGTGTTACAGGTGCTACAAGAGCACCAATTGTATGCCAAGTTGAGCAAGTTCTCATTTTATCAGGATCAGATCCATTACTTGGGGCATATTATTTCGAAGGAAGGGATAATTGTAGATCCTGAGAAGATTGAGACCATCAGAGAATGGTCAGTGCCAAAGAACGTGACAGAAGTCAGATCCTTTATGGGTCTAGATGGTTATTACAGAAGGTTTATCGTAGGGTTCTCGAGGATAGCTCACCCTATCACTTCCTTGTAAAGGAAGGAGAAGAAGTTTCAGTGGACAGATAATTGTGAGAGAAGCTTCCAAAAATTGAAGCAACTGTTAACCAATGTTCCAATCCTGAGGGTTGCAGATCTGAATAAAGATTTCGTGGTGTGCACAGATGCATGAAAAGAAGGACTGGGAGGAGTCCTCATTCAGAATGGATTTGTAATCTATTATGAATCCATAAAGTTGAAAGAGCACGAAAAGAACTATGCAACTCATGATTTGGAGTTGGAAGCCATAGTGCACACTCTAAAGAAATGGAGACATTTCCTCATGGGAAGGAGGTTCAAACTAAGAACAGACCATAACGGTATGAAGTATTTGTTTGATCAACCAACCTTGAACGCTAGATAGAGTAGGTGGTTGGAGTTTCTATGTGAGTATGATTTTGATATCAAACATATCAAAGGGAAGGAAAATAAAGTGGTTGATGCACTCATAGGAGAGTGCATGAATTACATGCTACAACCATTAGCATGTACTGAACTGATATTAAAAGAAGACTTTTGTAGGCTGCAAATACAGATTTGCAGTACAGAGATTTGGTAGCAAAGATACAACAAAGTAAAATGCCACAAAAAGTGGAAAATTATAAATTAGTGGCTGATGGAATACTTTTGTACAAGAACATAATTTATGTACCTAATGTCTAGGACTTTAAACTTATGACTTTGCATGAAATGCATAATGTGCCTTATGTTGGGCACCCTGGATATCAGAAAACTGTGGCAGTAGTCAAGAGCCATTACTTTTGCCCAGGCATGAAGAAAGAGATTTTTGAATACATCGCCAGATGTATGGAGTGCCATAAGGTTAAAGCTGAGCATAGACACCCAACAGGATTGCTGCAATCTTTACCCATTCCTGAGTGGAAGTGGGAAGTGGTGACAATGGATTTCATCACGAGATTGCCCAGAACCAGCAAGCAGCATGATTCAATCATGGTGGTGGTGGACAAGATTACGAAAGCTACCCATTTTATTCCGTTAAAGACTACTCACAAGGCAGTAGATGTTGTTGACATTTTAATGAGGGAGGTAGCATGATTGCACGGTATTCCCAAGACAATTGTGTCTGACAGAGACCTGAATTTTACCTCAATTTATGGAAAGGGTTATTCAAGGGGTTCAGAACGAATATGAACTTTAGTACAGCCTATCATCCTAAGTCGGATGGGCAGACAAAGAGGGTGAATCAAGTAATAGAAGACATACTAAGGATGAATGTGATGGACAAACCATCAAAATGGGACGACTACCTACATTTGGTAGAATTCGCCTACAATAATGGGTATCAAGCATCATTGAAGATGAGCCCATTTGAAGCACTTTATGGAAGAAAGTGAAATACTCTAGAAAGTTGGGATAATCCAGCTGATAAGGAAGTAGTTGGGCCAGAGTTGCTCAAGGAAATGGAAGAATAGATGTTAAAAATTAAGCAGAATTTGAAAGCTACCCAAGATAGGCAGAAAAGTTGTGCTGATAAAAACAGAACCCACAGAGAGTTTAAAGTGGGAGAGTTTAAAGTGAAAGCCAATAGAAGTTCCCTGAAGCTGGGAAACTATGCCAAGTTGGCAGCCAGATTTTGTGGGCCATTTGAAATCCTAGAAAGGATTGGGTCAGTTGCATATATGCTTGCATTACCTGCATCCATGACTGTACATAATGTGTTTCATGTTTCATTGCTTAAGAAATATATACCTGATGCTAATCATGTAATTGATTGGAATGTGATTCAAGTGGAGAAAGAAGGTGTCCTGCAAGTGCATCTTGTGTGCATATTGGATCGAAAAATAAAATAGCTCTGGAATCGATCCATAGGGCTTGTAAAGGTCCAGTGGACCTGGTACGGTCCTGAGGACGCAACATGGGAGCATGAGGATGCCATGCAGGTAGAATACCCGCATCTTTTTGAAGATTTTGAAAATCTTGTTGATGCTGTGTGAAAGTTGCACTAAGGACAGTGCAAAAATAAAGGGAGGGGATTGTAATATCCCCAAGGACGAGCCCTATTGTAATCATGTTTTGTAGGTTGGTGAGCTGAGTATTGATAAGTTAGTAGGCTTATGTGTTAATTAGGCCGGAGAGCCTAATTATTAAAGGCCAGGAGCCTGTTTTTGTAAATGTAATATGCAGAACATTAATAATATATAAACATCGCTATGTGCCGACCGACCATGAAGAAAGAGTGATGGGGGACTAAGCTTCCACATAATGGGTAAAGGAAAGGGGGTTGAAAGATTGGAAAGAGAGGCTAATCTTAGGGGCTTAAGTCCTTGAGAATAATATTTTATTATTATTCCAAAGTTGTGGGACACACATGTTTTTATCCTAAGTCCTGGGAGAGGCAATGCATGCAGCTCCAACATGTGAAAAAGAGAACAGATGCAGCTCTAGGAAGACAAGTGTCGACCTGGGCACATGCGGTTAAAAGCTGAAGCATCAGCTGAGTTGGGGGTTCGTTCTCCATTCGGGCATCCATTGTTTGTCCTGTTGTGCATCTGTGTCTGATCGTCGTGTACCTCACGCAACTTTGAAACCCAAAATCGTGAGACCTCTATGATCGACTGGTGTATTCCCGTGAATTCTGCCCAGTCTCTGTGTTTGGTCTCCATCACCAACCTCTGTATAATTTCCTTGTCATGCACCCTGAAAACTAGTGGCAAACCCCGTGAATTGCGTTGTGTCTCTTGTGTGTCCTGTGAACCCGGTTTATCCACACTGCAAATCTGAGTTTGTCCTTAATTGTTGGGTTGTTGTCTTCTGAGAAACTTGAGCATACCATAATTGTATATGTCGTTTGTTTTATAACTGTGGGTTGTAGTGGCCACGTAGTCCCTTGGCTGAGTGTGATTTGTTACTGTCATCTGTTCCTTGCCAAGCCATCTGTTGGTCGCCTTGTGTTGGAATGGAGCTGAAGAAGCAGGTTGTTAGGCCTGTGTGCAACACTCTCTCCAGGTGAGAGAGGTGGTTGTGGTTGAAGAAGTAGGTTGTCAGGCCTGTGAGCGACTCTCTCTAGGTGAGAGAGTGCACGGAGGAAGTGAGAAATCCTGGAAGGGGTCCTGTAGATACCACAGAGCTGGGAGAATTCCGGTTCGGTCTGTTGTTGAAGCCCAAGGCAAGGGAGGTTTAGCAGCCAAAGGACTATCTTGGTGACAGTGAAGGTGTATACTCCTAGGGTGGGACAAGCATGTGGGGAATGAGAGTCTGTGAGCAATGGGCATAAGTGGCTCCTGGGAGAGAATCCTTCCTCATAAACTATGTGTCTTCCATTGAACTTGCCTAGCCTAGGATTCCCTTGCCTGATGGAGCTTCGTCCCATCTCGGGGGTGACCTACTGCTGAGAGTGATGAGTAATGCGGTCTAAGGCTGGGAGGTTCGTGGAAGGTCTGCACGCAGTTGGTGGTGTATTACAGTTTCAAAGATAAGTATCATTATGTGTTTAATTTTGTACTTAATTAAAATGCACGTTCTGTGGTACTTGTAATATTATCATGTATTCCGTTGCAAGTTTGAATTGTTGTTAATTCTGTTTAAGTCTGTATGACAACAGTAAATCCATGTCAAATGTATTAATTTGATTTAATGCTTATTCTTTATAAATAATGCATGGCATATATATAAGTATGAGAATGTTTCCGCGTAGTAGCATTGCTCGGCAAGTGGGTTGATGGCCGAGGACATTACACACGCGATCTTTTTTTTCCTGGTTTCTCTCCTGGTTCTTTTCCAATCCTGATCTCGAGGTGATTGTCAGCAGTTCTTTGAAACCAATGCCCCGTGGGCCTTTCCCCCTGTCCACCACTACCTTCTTGTATGAGGGGGTTCTACTCCCGCCACTTTGGTAACCATTCTGTGCACTGTTGAGACTGTTGTTGTCAAACCCTAGCTTGCAGTTTCTTCAGAGCTTCGAACCTGAGCATCGAGAAGAAAATTTGATAGTGCTAGTGTTAGAAACATACAATGTTTTTATAAAAAATGAAGGTCCAATGTGAAGAATACCCTTGCTAGCTTCATCTAGAATCACCTCACAAATTGCCATGAGTTGCACAGGTTTCTAGATTAAAAGGAAGTCCACATAGTAGACGCACTCTTCCTTGCAATCCAAGGATCGATCGAGTGTGTGTTCACTCATTTTTCCATTTCTAATAAGTGATTCTTGTGGGAGGTCATAACATAGGATTTTCCAGCTTAGTAGTAGAATCTTCTTCATGGTTTATTCAATTATTTTTTGAGTAAAATACTAGCCAAGAAAATGGTATATTTAATTATTGTTTGCAAGGGCTTCAAGTTATTATTATGTTGGATGGTGTGGACCATATTGAGCTAATTAATAGTTTGTTGGTGATGTTTTCAAATCCAACAATTTGATTTTGTTACATCTCATGAAAAACATTTACTACATCGATGATTTTCTCCAAAACATGTATGTTGTAAATCCATTACATATAAAGTATGCCCAAGAGCTTTGTTGCTAGCACGAGTTCCATCAATCTAAACCATACAATGGATTTGAAGATTTGGTTGAGGAACTTTTGAAAATTTATGATGGATTTCCTTCATTCTTAGAGTTCTTGGGTGAACATCTTTATCCATGCATGCTTTATATAATGTCTTAGTAGCTATAGTTGAAAAAATACTCAACAAACTTACCACACAATTTAATAAACACAGTGAGACTAAGTTACAAGACTTTACGTAATGAAGAGAAGTATTTATTTTTGTACATCAATTGTTTCTTTGTGAGAGAGGACTAATATTTCTTTTTTAGGTTTCTTGATTGTGTCATCCATCCTTATATCCCATCTCCACCAATGATTCTATGTTGGTTACTAACATTTGAACACATGTTTCCATCCATACATTCAAGATTTTGTGTCATGATCCTTCTTTCTATCGTTCTTCATGCCACAATTACTTGAGCAACATGCCTAATTCATTGATTCCTCTCTCTAGCT
>ML822559.1:33955-50843 GCA_009831015.1 Picea engelmannii | reverse complement strand
GCTTACTTGGCAAGAGAATTCAATAAATCCATAAACCAAACAGAAAGTAAACTGGTCATCCACCTACAGGAGAACTATGACATAACCCGCAGAGGACAAGCCGAAATTACTGAGACCTTGAAAAAGGTAGATGATAACCTGAGAAAGGTGGACGAGAACCAGACTAGGATAGCCAAACTATTGCTGCAGATGACTCATAAGGGGAAAGGTCTAGAGATATATGAAAACAGAGAGACTGGTGGTTCACAGGTGTAATCCAGAAAAGGCTGCCAGATATAACTCTGAGCATATTCCCTATCATCAGTCTGAAGGGAGCCATGGAGGAGGCACCCCACATGGGCAAATGGGTAGCAGGGATACCTCTATACCATACTTACCCATGTTCACAGATGGATAGGCATAGCAGGAACAGGTGGATTATTTTTTCAAGCAGATGGCTCTGTGTACCAGGGAGTACCATGAGCTAGACTTGGTGATTCAGAGACAGATGTCTCTGGATCAATACTGCCAACTTAAGTTCAGAAACAAACCCAGGCCAAACCATAGAAGCAATTATGAGTTGGAACGAAGGGCAGGGAAGATAGAGATCCCATACTTTGATGGTACGGCCAAGATGACAGCACATGCATGGGTATAGAAGCGGGATACTTATCTACAACTTAACCCCATGAGAGAGATGGAAGCCATCAAGTTTTCCACCATGTACTTGGATGTAAAATCTCATGATTGGTGGTACCATGGATTGACCACACTAGGCCACAGTCAGATCATGGCATACACAGATTTCACTCAGAGGCTTATTGATTGTTTTGACCAGGGGTATCCATTGTTGTATTTCAGGGAGCTCACACAACTTAGACAGACAGGGGCACCATAGATATATATTGAAGAATTTCAGAGGCTAGTCGTCATGGTGCAAGACATCTCATCAACCAGACTTATGATGTTGTTTACTGAAGGGTTGATGGAATCTTTGAAGGGTTGGGTGAAGGCTTTCAAGCCTACCAATCTACAAGATTCTATTTGAAGGAAAAGGGACCTAGGACCAACTAACAAACCAAAATTTATCCCTAGACCACCTCTTAACACCGGAGGAATAAATCAAAGGCCTCCTGCGAACCCAGGAGGATGTGACCCAAGGGGGCTTGACAGGGGTCATGGCAAAATAGATGACAACACCAGGAGGGAATTGAGGAGGAAGAAACTCTTCTTCACGTGCAAAGAACCATGGAACCCATCACACAAGTGCATGGGTCGTGGCCAGGTACACTACATAGAGGTGACTTCAGACAATAAGGAAGAGGAAGATTATGGTCAGATATGGAACATTAGAGACCGAAACCACAAAGGAAACAGAAGAAGAGGTCCCAGAACAGGACAGTACGACTGGGGGGAAATCCACCTTGGCATCTATCAGTGGGGTGCCCAAATTCAACAACTTCAAGATGAGGGGGGTCTTGTAGGGACATAAAGTATCAGTATTGATTGATGGGGGAGCTCTTATTGGAATGCCTCGGGGAGTGTTGGTGATGTCTGCTATCACTTTTTGTTCTTTTGTGAATTCCTAATTTTCTTGAGCCATTCTCCTTATCCAATTTCTTTTCTATTATTTCCAGGCTTTGCATCAACTTTATGTTGAATTCTCCATGTTTCTCCTTGGCTTTCATGAGATTTTTGTTATCTTCTCACTGAGTTTGGGCATCTTTCTGCAACTTTTTAATGATTTTCATCATGTTCCCTTCTTTATCTATTTCTTCTCCATGCCCATTGGGGTTTTTCCCTTCAACTCCCAAATATACATCCATTCCTCTAGATTCATTTTCCAAACTATAAGCATCTTGTGCCTCCCCCATTTCTCTGCACTATGCGACAATTTAGTTTTGTTCCGACAATTGTTAATTCTGCAAAATGTGCAGTCAACCAAAATTTTGTCAGGATAATAAACTTTTAAAAACTTTCCAGAATAAACCAATCTGATTCAATAAAAGCAATTTCAGATTCCATTTTCAGTGGGTCTTGGTCGGTCAAGAACCCCTTGGGATTCTATCTCTAAGCCTCGCTCTATTCTGCAACAAATTTTCAGGCGTTAGCCCCTTTTTCTTATGCCCTTGGTTCGCATGCGACCATGGCTGTGACCCAGTGCTAATGATTAGGGAGCTTATCCAAAGCCTTGAAACTTCAAGCTATGAGCTTCAAAAATTTCTTCCTTCTATTCCTTCATGCACCATTTCTTCTAGAGTGTCAAGTCTTCGGACTTCATGATCTGGCGCCACGCCTCCACTGGGGCCCACAATTTTCATGCTTGAACTAATAAATACTGCAACGTCACATCAAACTTAGTACTTTTTCAATTTGCGGGGACATGGGTTGGTGGTTTTGGAGTAACTAGCCAATCATTTCGCAATTATCCCCATGATGACACATACCCCTTCTCAGAAACCATGGTTTGGATTGCAGGACTGCCCTATAGAATTACCTAATGTGTAACCTCGATCTCCGCAATGTCGTCTGACCATTGATCTTGATAGATCATGATCAAAGTTAACGTGGGCCCGATATGGCTAACTTCTTCACCAAGATTAACTACCTTTTTCCACCACCAGGAGTGCCACGTGACAGGACAAACAAAGCCGACATGTGGCCCAGTTGGGCAGGTGGCATATGTCATGTTCGAACTGCATTTCTATCTTACAAAGGTTCTTAACTCATTGACACGTGGAATACATCCCATGTGTCCACGACATTCCTAGTGATGCCAGCAAGCCACGTCACTTGGAGACTTCGGGCTTCGAGAGATTTCACCTTAGCATACCCCGTTTCTCCCGAACGCCAAATTACTGAACAAGCTGATCTTTTGACATGTGTCTCCTTCGACGAAAGGTCCGGATTGTCTTTGGACTTCGGGACTTTGGAGCTTTGGGCTTCGGGACTTCGGGAGTTTCCACTCTATTCACACCTTGTTTCTCCCAAATGTCGTATTCCCAAACAAGCCAACTTGCCGACACATGTTCCTTGCTTGGATGGACGGACAAGAAATGCACGAAGTTTGCTTTGTCCTCTCTACATGTGACCGAGAGCTGTGACCTCGGCTTAATATTTGCTTGATCTGATGGCTCAACAACATGAATGTTGTGATTTCTTTCTCTGTGGCCATTTCTTAAACTTGTTACACCTCTCCGAACACAGTCCAAGTATTATTTCAAATCCCTTCTGGCACTCTGTATCTTAAAATTCTCTAGACTTTCTACATCAAATTTCTCATTCGTGGCCTATCCAGGTTCTGGGTAGAAACCATGGCTCTGAACTTGAGTTTTTTCCATTTAGACGACAATTTGTTTCCGAAACTTTTTCTTAACTTCCACTAACATGGCCCATCCAGGCTCTGTGTTGGAACCACGGCTTTGATACCATTTTGTAATGTGCCTGGTGATCCACCTCTGTCAGGAAATGTTACCCAACAACCTTATATTTTCCCAAGTAGCTCTGATACCATTTTGTAAATTTATATGCATGCATATCTATCTAATGCATATTAACAACTATAGCATCATGTGCATACACTATTCATGCAGAATTAACATTAAAACATTCTGACACTATATGCATATAGACGACATATTCTAACCATACACAGATTAATGCAGAAATAACAGTAAGCCTACACATACATCATATATGATATATATAGGCATTACTCATCAAGTTATAAAACATGTACAATTACAAAGCATACAATGAACATATATTTGGCACTTATCTTTTTAATAGATGACCACCAACTACGTGCAGACCTTCCACGAACCTTGCAACCTTAGACCGCATTGCTCATCACGCTCAGCAGTGGGTCACCCCCGAGTTGGGACTAAACTCCACTGGGCAAGGGATTCCTAGGCTTAGTAAGGTGTTGGAGGCGCCCTTGTTTTTTGTTAACCCTTCACNTGCCGAGTAAGCATCGATGCTTTTTATACCCTCAAAATAAGTTCACTTTCATAAGAACGTTCACTCTTTTTGTTTTATTTCGGGATCTCGCGAGTCAGATACTTTAATCCTTGAGTTCACGCATCCCGAGTCACGAAGCGGCGAAGTCGTTTTCAATTTTCACCCGAGACATTAACCAGGGTAAAATATTTTAACTCATGATTTGATGTCGTCGAGGTTTCGCGCCTCGGCGTTCGTCAAACCCAAGTTTTTATTTTTACAGCCCCGATAGTCGAGAACACGAGGTACTTTTCTGATAACCCTGGTCAAGGATTAAAGGCAAAAAGCTAACCATGGTTAAATCTGTTCTCGGCGTCTCACCACTCGGCGCTATCCTTTCGAAAGTTACGGCGTCTAAAACCCCGACTCACGAAGTTGCGACGTAATTATAGCAAGATTAATTAGTTGCCTAATCTAAGATTTTCTTCCCCTAAATTGAGCCTTAATTATCGCCATCTCGCGGTTTCGCGACTCGGCATACCAATCTCCCAGAAACTTGTCTTCGAAGTTCCGAGTCGCGATATAGAGAATAAATTGATTATAAAATTAATGACGCTCCAAATCGCGATCACTGTTAATTAAGCCAAAATCGACCCTCGCAGTCTCGTGAGTTGAAGACTCAAATTGTTAAAGGAAAATCCACAATCCAGTGAACAGCGAGAAAGTTATGAACGTTGCTAAGTTTTGATAATTTAAAATAAGGCAAGATATGTCCCACGCATCGAGTCTTGCACATTTTCCGAGGTAACTATTTACTTTCCATACTCCGACTGACTGTCAAACCACCAAAATTTATGACATTAATGGGAAGATAAGGTAAATCTATGTGTAAGATCGGATTTTTACGGCATAAATTTATTTCTAATTTTGAATTGACAGGTTTGTTTTGAAAGGAACCGTTTTTTCAAATATATGCAAGATCTATGTTTCATTATACATTTTTCATAAGCACGCAGAGCTCGTCATTTTTCGAGTGAACTAATTTCTGCATGTATACACAGGTCTATCACAGAAGGGAAAAAATGCAAGCTTCAACTATGGCTCCATGGAAAGAAGCAAAGGTGAATGTCGAAGTTGCAGTGCAAGGCTAAGATAATATCTCCGACACTTCACCCCGTAGTGTCGAATCGGTTCCTAGCTGGTCATTTTTTTCAGATATTCTGCAATCTGAGTTGGTGAATTATTCAGACTCCGACGACAATGAAAGGGATGACTTGAACACCAAATACAAGATAGTTGTGCAATTCAGAATGCACCAGGTAGCAACCAGACCACGGTTGCTCCCATATTATGATATGATCCGATGGCCGTTGGATCACACAGACTTACCCACTAGAACTATCATGAACGACCAATGGGTCACGGTCGGGACTTTTAGACCGGAGCACATCCAAACCATGTATAAGCTCCCAACAACATCTAAATACACGTATGATGCTGAATTCCTAGAGGGATTCAAAGAAAAGGAGTGCACTCAATATGACAAAACCATGCCCGGTTTGATAAAGGATTGGGTTTCGCGCTCCGCGAAATTCAGAGCAAATGACCAGGGAGTTTATTCGGTCACTTCGCTGGAGCCACAGTATAAGTATGTGGCAATGATGACATGTTGACTATTCAGAAGCGAGGATACATCGTATTTCTACATTGCATGGGTGCCTCTCATGTTTCGGGTCGCAGAAGGTTGCTTGTTTAATTGGGCAAAGATACTCTCGGACAGTTTGGCCAACCAGGTCACAGAGTATCGGGAGTAGAAGGCAAGCAGGAGACCGTCCTCATTTTTCATGTATGCGTATATCATGGACGTGGTATGTTCCATGACACCATTCCCTTTGATGAGCTGGGCTTGGAATCTAGCCCAAGAAAAACCTGTACATGAGTATCACGACAAACTATGGGAGAATAAAGCAGACAAATTCATTTACGAAATTTTCAACTGGGTGATGGTGCCCCTGCACATCGCCATTTTTGGTCACCCACCACCTCGTATCTCGGAAAGCATTGCTGCAAGTCTGAGTGGTATAGCAGACCGGTACGTCGAAGCAGAGTTTTCCTACTTCAGAGTGTTCGGAGCTGCTGTTCCCCCACTTGCACTACCACTGTTCATCCCCGAAAACCTGGCTTGTTGCGAGATCGCCCGAAAAATAGTGATTGGTGGGGTGAGTAAAGAACTCAAAGCATCTTCGAAGAAGGTATGGTCGTTTTTCCCCGTTCGGCTAAATTATTATTCTTTATTGGATTTCGGGCATGCCAAAGCTAAGGCTGTAGCCCTGGAAGACCTGAGTTTGGTCTCCATTGAGTATAAAAAACATGATCCTCAGAAAATTGTGAGCAACCATTTAGCTAATTGTGGGTTGAAGAGGTTTGAACACGAGTTTTCACCCCCGGATGACATTTTCCGAGCGGCGAGGTCTTATGAGGAAGTGCTAAATCGGATCCAATCTTTAGCACCCAAAGACACAGCCTCTGTATTGAAATTTCAGGAACACAGACGAAGTTGTCTTCCCACTGTGTTGCGAGTAGTGAGCCCTGGAATTTCTGAGACGAAAACAAAGGATGCTGAAGGCCCCAAAGATGCAATTCCCAACTCAAAAACAAGCCAGGACGAGGGGAAGCAAACGAAGAAGCTTGAAGCAGAGGAACAGAATCCGAAAACTGAGACGAAGACCCCTGAACCTCCGAAGAAGCAGAACTCGGTCATCACCCCAGGAAAGGCATCGAAACAAATCGGGGAACCCATCACTTCTGTTACCCCCTTGCAGTCAACACAAGGAAATATAGAAGAAGGATGGATTTTAAATGAGGAATTGAGGCCTATCAGAGCAGAAGAACTTCCTCCAAACGAGTTCTTCTTTGACAAAAAGAGGAAAGAGGTGGTGAAAAGGGAATTCTACCAGGAGGGAGAATCGATCGCTAAAAAATTCAAGGTTATGACCGATGGAAAGAACAAAAATAATGAACAATTTGCCACGGAGATCGCAGGAACGCTAGGAGCGTATGCTTTGGCGAATCAATTTTCGGTCGGATTGTTGAAAAACCAGCTCAAAAGAAAAAATCGCCTGATCAAGACTCTCGAAGCCAGAGTGGCTTCAGCCATAGAAAACGCTAAAGGTCAGGTGAGCGGGGAAATAGAACTGGCCCGAATAGCTGATAGAAATGAAATAGAAGTTCTCAAAGCCAAGCTGGAGCAAGCACATCTAGTGATCCGAGATGGTCGGATACAGGCGGGTCAACAGAGGACTATGATCGTAGAGTTGCAGGCTCAAGTAGAGGTCGTTGAAAGCAGGGTGATCGATGTCTCGGGGTTTAAATCTCGAGTGATCGAAATTCGGAGTAGGATCTCTTCTTCTCAATAGAGTTTTCTAGCCAAAATGGGAATGATTCGAGAGGATTTCCTGTTGATGCATCGGATTTCCGAGAACCTGACTGTCAGAGAAAGGAATGCAGAAGTGGCTCGAGTCGCCTTTTAGGAGGCGATGATAGCCACGAACAACAGAGTTTCGGTAGGTTCTCCAGAACTCACCATCTCAGAACAAACTAGAGGTAACATTCTGTTGAAGGATTGGGAGCATAATATTTCCCTAGGCAAGGAACAGGCCCAAAAATTAACCAATTCACTAGAAGAAGCCTTCAATGCTATAGATGGCGAGCTGTTGGGTATGGACAGTGGAGGAAACACAGAAACATTAATGCAAATGAATGTATAACAGATCTCGCTCGATCTAAAAGAGAAGGATGAGAGAGATTCGACCGATATCTCTCAGATGGACAGGGTGGACATGGCTCGAGTTGACAAGCACTTAATCCAACCCAGTGCGCAACTAAGTGTCCTCGACATCATCGATGCACAAATGGGAGACAAGATGCAACCGTTAGCCCGAGAATGTTACTTCACCGAGGCCAGCTATCAAGCAGAGCCTTCACAGCTTGTATCTCAGTTTGTAGAAAGATGTATCGCCTGCACCGAATCTGCGCAAAGACAAGCACCTGGCACCAAGTAAAGATAGAGTAGGAGAAAGGAAGCGATTGCGCTCCTCTCGGTTGTAACCGAATTTTTGTAACCGTTGAGATTCTAACTGATCTGTAAAATTGTATAAATATATCAGAGAAAGAAATAAACAAGGCTGGACCTTTTTGGTGTTGATTGTAATAGAGTTTTTGCATTCAAGAAGTTAATATAAGAAAATTTGGAGATTCTCGATTCCGTCAAGACTGTGTTACAAGTTTGTTTCTTCGTATTTCATGTTTCATTTCATTCCATTATTCATAATTGATGTGATTTGTTATAATTTAGTACGACCACTACTATAACAAAAGGAACTCTATTTTCTGTAAGTATTTATTGTCTTTCCTCTGCACCAGCTATCAGCGGGTGTAAGACCAATCTGCACTTTCAGAATTCTATATATATTCTTTGCTATGTCAGTTATTTCCTTACTAATTTCCTCTTATGTTTATATGTGAGTTTTCTCTTTGACAGGAATCTTGCGTTATATGCAGCTAAATGTTTTTCTTTCACCTCACACCTTTATATTAAAATATAATACAGTTACGGAAAAGAGCCTTCAATTTGCATTCCTATTTTATTCTTAAACCGTAAAATTCTCTTTATTTCGACCAAATCGAGACAACATTTAATCTCTCTTTGAATATTTTCCTACCCTTACTGTTCCTCCATGACTGTCCTTACACCAATACAGCCTAATATCGAACCTGGACTATCGAACCAAACACATATTGCTTTAAACCTTTTCAACATAATCCTTAAAACTGCTAATAATCGGGATGAACTTGAACCTTCATGGGCAGCCATTGAACAAGATATAACTACTCAGGAACAGTTGGAAGCTAGAAAACGCCAACGTAGAAATCTTCCCTAGTTTCTTTTAACGAAGGTTGACGTTACCCTCTTACCCATCTTTCACCTGCTTTCGGATGCCTTGACACTGTACTTTTAAGCCTTAAGTACAGAATCAGGAGCAACATCTTTCTGGCGCTGTTTCCGGGGAGCGAAGTTACGAAATCTTTTCTCTGGGAAAACGACATTTATTTCGTTGAAAGCGTTACTCCTTGATAGTGAACATAGAGTACACACAATTTTAAGGCTTTTTCAATCTTTCACTTGGCGACTCCATGAAAAAAAATAAAAAAATAAAAAAAATAAACTGGCATTCAGTAGAAGGAATACCAGACATAACCTGGATGGTAAGCTGATTACGCCTGTTAATTATCCCAAAAAAAATTTAAAGACCAAAAACCCACTTTTAAAGACTAAATTCCATTCAGAACCTTCTACTTCACGCAGTCCTTTGTTTGATACCAAAGATCCAACGACAAACTGCTCTGAAGTTAGGAGTGAGATTCATCAGACTTTCCCATCCATACACAAGGGAAAAGGTCCTTTAGAAAGTTCGTCGACAGTTGACATACCAGCTTTTCTTCGACTGAATTTCCCGGTCTCGCCAGTTTCCCCACCAGAATCGATGGCAGCCGCCGGAGGAGGTGGTGTAGGTGCTCCTGGAGGAGGAGGTGGAGGTCAAGGGCTTGTCCCTCCTCCCAGAGTATTTTCTAAATAGCAACGAGATACGCTCCCCTTGTTTTGCCCGTCCCCCTACATGATCTTCCTGAAAACTACATCAAAAATATTCCTAAGTTCACTGGGGAGGGAGATCTAACCGCAGTCGAGCATATAAATTTCTTTGACCAATTCGCAGACGTATGTGGTATTGAGAACGAATATGTCTATTCGAGACTCCTTGTCCAGACCTTTGAAGGACAGGTCCAAACTTGGTTTCGGAGCCTCCCCACAGCTTCTATCCGGACATATGATGCTTTGGAAGATGCTTTCCTCAGACAATGGGGAGAGCGAAAAGATCACTCATATTACCTTACCAATTTTGGGTCCCTAAAGAAAAAGAACTCAGAAACAGTCATGGAATTTATTCTGAGATTCAACAAACTGTATAATAAGATTCCAGCTGTAGTTAAACCCTCCGAACCTTCAGCCAAAGTAACCTTCATGGGAGATTTCGAGCCGGATTTCGCACTACTGTTGCGAGAAAGAAGAGGAGCCACCCTAAATAGAATGCAAGACGATGTTGTTGAAATAGAATCTAATATGATGGCTTCAGGTAAATTAAAGGCTAAAGTAGAAACAGTCAACCGCGAGAATAGATGCTATAGGGAACCAGCGGGTCCTTCAGGCTCAAATAGATACACTGATGACAGAGTAGATGATATGGCCCGAGTAATTAAAGAACTGTCCAAAAAAATCTCTAGGATGGAGTTGGACCAGGTTAAAGCTGATTCTTCTAATAAAAAAGACTTCAGGAGAAACCCAAATCCCCAAAATCAACAGAGACAAATAAAGAACGAAGATAAAAAAATACAAGCTCCACTAAAAAATGAAAATTTTATAGGAGTAAACGACCTCCAAGATTTCGGAGATTCCGAGGATGAAGTCGTGAATTTCGGTGATGACTATTCGCAGCCGTATCTGACTCGTGAAGACTATGAAAAATCTTTGAATACCCCACAACCGTCTAATGAAGATGAAGTAGGTGATCACACTGATCCTTGTTTATCTCAACTAGAAACAGAGATGATAATAACCGAGTTTCAACCAAAATACAACCTAACATCTAAGAGTAAGCCCACCTCAACGAATCAACCTAAGAAAATCCTTCAAAAAGGTCAAGCTTATGAACCTCCTTCGGAAGAGACCTTGTTACCCAACAATAAGACCAAGGCAGCAAGCACTCAAGAGTCTGAGGTGAAAAAAGTTGAAACTCAAACACAAGAAACCGGACCAGTAGATAAAGTTACGTCTTCAACTAGGATCACCAGTGATAAGGCGATCTAGACAAGTAAGTCGGAAAGAAAAAATTCGGAAATCTCAACCAAAGAAACGGACAAGGTAAACACATCTTTCAGTTTTGAAAATGAGTTAAACAAAATTAAGATACCGATTCCTTTGGTAGAATTAGCAAAAAATCCTGCTTATCGGAAGCAAATTGTCAAAGCGATGGGTGTCTATGAGCTAGAAAGTCAGTCTGATGTTATCAATCTGGAAGATGATAGACCTAACATCACCTTTGGTCCTCATTTTGAAGGGTCCAAAGACAACATCGCTCCCTTTTATATCACCCTGGATACACATGATTAGTTGCTGCATAATTGTATGTTAGACTCCGGGGCTTCTCATAATGTTATGCCCAAGATTATAATGGACAGGTTGGGTCTCCAGATCACAAGACCTTATGGAAATATGTACTCTTTCGATTCGAGAAAGGTTAAATGTATGGGAATGATAAAAGATATGGTAGTTTCCCTGGCTCAGGTCCCGGTCAAGAGTATCCTTATGGATGTGGTTATTGCAGATATTCCCCCCAAGTATGGCGTGTTGTTATCTAGATCACGGGGAGACAAGATGGGGGGTTCTCTACAGTTGGACATGACATATGCCACAATCCCTGTTTTCGATGGTCAGTTCACTCATTTGTACAGAGAAACAAGATTAGCATATACAGTCAGTGACCCTCAAAACCCAAATAACTTTCCCATTTACGTTGCAGATCAAGATCTGGGGAATTGCATCTTGTCTTTTGATGATGGTTTGGATAGGTGTCCAGAGGAACTCGATATGAAGCAAGAAGAGACAAGTCATTTGACAGAAGAGCTGTGTAATACCGAAGTTTGGAAAATGTATTTCGATGGTGCCTTATGTTCTGAAGGGGCAGGTGCGGGAGTGCTCTTAGTGGCTCCCGAAGGTAAATTCATTGTTCCTTTCTCTTACCGACTATAGTGGGACATAGATTACACTAACAATGTATGTGAATACGAAGCATTGATTTTAGGATTAGAGGCTGCGAAAAGGCTAAATATAAATAACTTGGAAGTTTATGGTGACGCAGAGCTAATAGTTAAAAAAATAAACCGACAGTACCTAGCCAAGCATCCCAGACTAAGAACATACAGAAATTGTGCTTGGGATTTGATGGAGAACTTTTTCTCATCTGTAAAGGTCCATTTTATCCCTCACGCAGAGAATCTACATGCTGATGCATTGGCCAAGGCAGCTTCAACCTTTTCTCCTCCCACGAACGTCAAACTGAAATATCACATTGAAATCAGATACAAACCCTCTATACTAGATAATATACGACACTGGAAGGTCTTTGAAGATGACGAACAAATCAACAAATTTCTCATAGCAGTAGGTGAGTTCTCTGAAACTCATCCAGACCAAGAGAATCAAAATGACTCGATGTGGATTATGCAAGAAGGGGAAGATCCCGAAACCTTCCAAGAAAAAATAGTGGATCATTATATGTTGGTCCTTAAAAGAAACCAAATTCTGAAAGGCTTAATTCCTTTAGAAAGACTTTTTTATCAGAACGACGTACCTGTGAAATCCACTTTGCGGCCCCAACCGGAAGAAGTGGAGGACTGCGATATAAGAACTGAGAAAGAATCCAGGATAGTAAAAATATCTAATTTCCTCCCTCCCAAAGTAAAAGTTCAGTACAGAGACTTACTCAGACAGTACAAAGATGTTTTCGCCTGGTCCTATGATGAGCTTAGAACGTATGACACTTCCATAATTGAGCACAAGATACCTTTGAAGCCCGGGGTCAAACTGTTTAGGCAAAATCTTAGGCAAATTAACCCCATCTTGTTGCCCGTGATTGAAAAGGAAGTTAAGAAGATTTTAAATGCGAAAATAATCGTACCTCTGAGGTACTCCGACTGGGTGGCAAATTTGGTCCCAGTCAGGAAAAAGAACGGAGAAATCAGACTGTGTGTGGATTTCTGAAACTTGAATAAGTGTTCTCTCAACGATAATTATCCTCTCCCCAAAATGGAGCACGTCCTAGAAAAGATAGTGGGAGCAAATCGAATGTCTATGATAGATGGGTTCTCTGGGTATAACCAAATTGCCATGAATGAGAAAGACAGAGAAAAAACTGCTTTCACCACACCATGGGGTACATTCATGTATGAAAAAATGTCGTTTGGTTTGATGAATGCAGGAGCTACATTCCAGCGAGCTATGGATATTTCCTTTGTAGGAGAAAGAGACAAGTCCGTAGTCATCTACCTCGACGATTTGACGGTTTTATCTAAAAACAATGACGAACATTTGACCCATCTAAAACAAACTTTCGAAAAATGCCACAGGTATGGTCTATCATTGAACCCAAAGAAATCACATTTCGCTATGCAGGAAGGTAAGTTTCTGGGGCATATTGTATCTAAGGATGGGATTGGGATTGATCCCAAGAGGATTGAAGCAATAGAATTTATAAATATTCCCAGAAACGTAAAAGAAATTCAATCTTTCTTAGGTACAATAAATTTTTTACGAAGGTTTATCCCCAATTTTGCTGAGATTGTCAAATTGATCATAGGAATGTTGAAGAAAGATAGCAGAGTAAATTGGACGATCAAGGCTAAAGCATCGTTCGCGCATATTAAAAAAGTCATCAGCGAGGCACCTGTGTTAGCAAGCCCAGATTACTTGAAAGATTTCCTTATCTTCTCGTTTGCTTCTGAACATACTATCGCTGTGGTGCTCCTGCAAAAGGATGACGAAGGCTTCGAACGACCGATCGCGTTTTTTAGCAAGAGCCTTAGAGACGCAGAATTAAAGTATGGCATAATAGAAAAAAATGCGTACGTAATGGTAAAGGCGCTAAAAGCATTCAGAACCTATGTACTGCATTTAAAAATTATCGCGTACGTGCCTACCAATGCTGTGAAAGATATATTGGTACAGCCAGACAGTGATGGAAAAAGAGGGCGTTGGATCGCTAAAATACAAGAATTCAATCTGGAAGTCAAGCCTACAAAATTGATAAAGGGGCAGGGTCTGGCCAAACTCTTGGCTGAGTCGAATCTTAGAGCTCTTGATATTAATTACCTCCAAGGGGAAGACAGAGGCGTACACCTGCACGAGCCAGATGACCAGACAGATTCAAGCAAGGTTGAAGAAAATTTCATATCGTCAGGCTGGTATAAAGACATAGTGTTCTACTTGTTAAACCTGAAATGTCCAGATGGACTATCACCAGCCAAATGCAGAACTTTAAAACTCCATGCTGTAAAATATTGCATCGCCGAAAATCAACTATACTGGAAGGATCCACTCAGGTTCCTACTAGTCTGTTTGGTTGAGTCGAAAACTCCACGGGTTATAGAAGAATTTCATGGAGTCTGTGGAGGACACCATGCATGGAGAGCCACAGCCTACAAGATCTTGAGGGCTGGATACTATTGGCCGAAACTATTTTGGGACGTCAATGCCAAAGTGCGTGCCTGCAACCCGTGTCAAATATTCGTTGGTAAACAAAAACTTCCTGCACTGCCACTCGTTCCAGTCAAAGCTGAAGCTCCATTTTAACAATGGGGTCTAGACTTTATAGGGGAAATTAATCCCCATTCCAATGCTCAGCATAAATGGATTCTAACAGCTACGGATTATTTTACTAAGTGGGTGGAATCCATTCCAACCAAAAGGGCAACAAACTCGGTGGTAATCGATTTCCTAGAGGACAATATCTTGTCAAGATTCGGGTGTCCCCAAAAAATAGTTACTGATAATGCCCAGGCCTTCAAATCTATGGCCATGATCATCTTCTGTCAGAAGTACAATATCGTTCTCAGCCATTCCACTGCATATTACCCTCAGGGGAACGGATTGGTCGAATCATCCAACAAGAGCCTGGTGAACATAATCAATAAAGTACTGGATGAAAATAAAAGGTCTTGGCATGTGCACTTAAAATACGCATTATGGGCAAACCGCATCTGCACTAAAAGGTCTATCGACATTTCGCCTTTTCAAATGGTCTATGACACAGATGTTGTTCTACCTATAAATCTAGCATTACCAGTGATGAAGTTATGGCAGGACCAAAACGAAGAACCCAATCATGTAACCAAGAGAATTAATCAGCTAATCGAGGTTCAACAACATAGAGTGGAAGTCGATGATAAAATGCAAAAGTACCAGGATGAGATGAAAGATTTGTTCGATCTCAAGGCAAAATAAAGGGAATTCCTTCCAGGTGACTTGGTACTAAGATGGAATGCGATAAAAGAGGAAGCCGCGAAACATCGTAAATTTGACCACCTCTGGTATGGACCATTCAGGGTCTCTGCCCCAGAGGGGAAAAATTCCTTCATGTTGGAAAACATTGATAGAGAACTCCTCAGCGCCCCTGTCAACGGGTAGTATCTAAAGCATTACATGACGTAACAGTTGTCAGATTCAAAAAAAAAAAAAAATCGTAAATAAATAAATTTCATTATGTGTGTTTTGTACATACGTATATTTTCATTTAAACACTTATTTTTAATTTTCGGTTTTTTATTCCTAAACTCTCGACACATTTCTAATAAGATTCGTATTTGTTTTTTACAGGATTCCAGCTGCAGACGAAACTAGCAGGAAAAGTAATTTGCATGTCGGTGTCGGAAATAGAGCGGCATAAAATAGGTGATACCTAAAATAGTTTTGTATTGCGCAAAGAAAATGAAATAAAAAGGTAAAAATAAACTTTCTCGGAAATATATGTTATGAAACACTGTTAAGGGAAATCAAGGTAACATATTTCAACGGCAATACAAAATGTTAGACAGGAGGATCATTGCTTAGTTTGATAATTTTTGTTTTAAAATAAGTTGAACGATACACTAAATAAAAAATTGGCAGTTGAAATAAACTATCCCCGAAGTTATCTACAAGAGTCAGTCTCGAGTTGCTTCGACCCCCATATTTTCAATCAATAAATCATTGCTTTGTATCCTGTCTATCTTCGGGTCTAACTTTTAGCAAGTCACCGTCTTCCAGAGTTATTGCGAAGGGATAAAAGTATTTCATTTTAAACCTCAGGGGTTTCGAAACAGATATTGATAGGAAAGATGGTCTTCACAACTACTTGATCTCCTACTAAGCAAAGGAATGTTTAGGGCGATCTTAACTTTCCTAGGTTTTTCAACAACGTCGGAAGAATCAAAGCTTGCTCAAACAGGGTGCCCATTAAATTTTATTTTTTTTTAATTTCCTTTTTTCCCTGAGAATGAAGGTGTTGTGAATGTCAAGGGAGGCTTGGTACCAAGTAATTAAAATGAGTTGACAGACTTCTGATGCAAAATATTAGACAGATATCAGCCCTGATACAAACTGATTGCCCCCATCTTCGTGCTTTGAAAGTAAATTATAAGACAGGTGGTGAAAGGAAATTCAGAAATGATTGCCCCCACCTAGTCCAGGAAGACGATGAAAGGAAATTCAGAAATGATTGCCCTCATCTCAGCATTTAAATGCATAAATATTTTCCAAAGTGGTGAAAGGAAATTCAGTGAAAGAGGTCAGACAACTTCACCGGGGTACTGAACAGGCTCGCTGGCAATGAAGCAATGTCTGAGATATCTGTAAGGCTGTTATACATGAATATCACTCTACTCTAGTAACCAATGCTTTCTCAAAACCTGATCAACACCCCAAATTCAGACGGGACTTCCCGATTTAAAAATATATAATCTCATTCTTTTGATGCAAACTGAGAATCACAAGATCTGTTGAATCTCCTAGGGTCATTTTGACTGTCTTAAAACATACCCAAAGTTAGTAGTGGGAAAGGGAAAATTGTGAAAGGGACTACAGCTGTGTTTAGAAAGAGTATCCGATTTTGAAAAAACCTTTCAAGGTAAAGAGCGGAGTTTTTCCCCCCCTTCGATCCTTTTTCCTTGGAATCTTTCTGCCTGTTTTAGCTTATGACTCCATTTACCCAATATTGGCACGTGGTCTACTGTTCTTCTCGCCTCACAAGAAGGCAGGATCCCTAGTTGGAGCCTATGTTGGAGCTGCCCTTGTTTTTTGTTAACCCTTCACAATTTTCATTTT
>ML822558.1:72332-120526 GCA_009831015.1 Picea engelmannii | reverse complement strand
TTCTCATTTACCAACTTAAAGGAAAGGCATCCATATGGTGGGAGCAACTTGTGCAAGTACAACACGTCAGAGAGAAGAATGTTACTTGGAGGGAGTTCAAGAAGCATTTTGAAAAGAAGTACTTAACTAAGAGATAATATGACAGAAAAATGAAAGAGTTCTTTGAACTCAAGATGGGCAACATGACCATTGATGAATATGAACGAAGGTTTTTTGGAATTGTTGAAGTATGTTTCTTTCATCAATGATGAGACTGTCAAAATTCATAGGTATCTAAATGGACTGCCACCTTTCATCAGTGACAAGATCCACTATGATGACCCAAAGACTATGGAAGAAACTATAAGGAGAGAAAAATGCTTATATGATCAACAAAAAGAAAAGCCTACTTCCCAAAACGCTTGGGAAGATAAGAAGACGTTTAAGATGGAGAAGAGGAATAAGGGAATCAAACCACCATTTTTCAGGAATAGCCCTCAAGGACAACCAGGTTTTAGAGAGCCCAGGAAGGATGAAGTAGGTGGAAAAATGCCAAGAAAACCACCTATGGAATGTTGGGGCTGTAAAGGAAATCATAGGTACACAGATTTCCCCCATATGAATGAAAAAGTGAGAACTTTCCACAATGTTCAACATGCAAAAATAGTGGAGGACATGGACAATAGAGTACCAAGGATATACACATCCCTGGACAACAAGCAAGCACAATATCAGTCGCACATGATTGAAGTGAAAGGTATGATCAACAACCATGCCTTTACTATTTTAATTGATTCAGGGGCTATTCATAGTTATGTAGATCCTAGAGTGGTGGAAAGTTTTCAATTGTCGAGAAGAAAACATGGAAAATATTGGTTAGTGCAGCTGGCTACAGTAACCAAGAGAAAGTTTACATAATTGGTTAAGTCCTGTCTAGTGGACATGAATGGACTGAGCACGAGAGATGAATTGCACATTTTAGCTTTAGGTTATTATGAATGTCTAATTGGGATGTATTGGTTGGACCAACACCATGCCATATTAGACTGTCATAACAAGGCATTCACTTACCTGGATGAGGAAGGGAATTGGAAAACAACCCAAGGAATTCCTAGGGCAGTTACTATTAGAGAAATATCAACAATGTATATGAAGAAGTGCTACAGGAAAGGTTGTCAATTATTTGTAGCCCATGTAGAGGAAGCATCTACGGATAAGGGGTCAAAGATTGAAGACCATGCAGTATTAAAATATTTTGAGGATGTATTCCAGAAGGTACCAGGACTACCCCCGAAAAGAAATATTGACTTTTTTTTAAACTTGATGCCTGGAGCAGCTCCAGTATCAAAATCTCCTTACATAATGAGTACACTAGAGTTTAAAGAACTACAATTGCAGCTTGAAGATCTTCTGAAGAAGGGGTATATACTCCCAAGTGTGTCACCTTGGGGAGCCCTGGTCCTATTCGTGAAGAAGAAGGATGGGACGTTGATATTGTGCATCGATTTTAGACAGTTGAACAAAGTGACTGTTAAGAACAAATATCCTCTGCCAAGGATCGATGATCTCTTTGATTAGTTGAAGGATGCCAAGATATTTTCAAAGATAGATCTTAGGTAGGGTATCACCAGGTAAGAATAAAGGATGAAGACATCAACAAGACCTCCTTCAGAACAAGGTATGGTCATTATGAATTCACAGTGGTGTCGTTTGGGTTGTCGAATGCACCTATTGTTTTCATGTGTTTAATGAATGGGGTATTTAGGGAATATCTAGACAAGTTTTTCATAGTATTTTTGGATGACAACCTGGTGTATTCCAAGTCAAAGGAAGAGCATGAAAAACATCTGAGGATGGTGCTGCAAGTGCTAAGAGAGCACCAACTGTATGCCAAGTTGAGAAAGTGATCGTTTTATCAAAAGTAGATCCATTACTTGGGGCATATCATTTAAAAGGATGTGATAGTTGTAGATCCTGAGAAGATAGAAGCCATCAGGGAATCGTCAGTGCCAAAGAATGTGACAGAAGTTAGATCCTTTATGGGTTTAGCTAGATATTACAGAAGGTTCATTGCAGGGTTCTCAAGGATATCTCACCCTATCACTTCCTTGCAAAGGAAGGAGAAGAAATTTCACTGGAAAAAATAATGTGAGAAAAGATTCCAGTGATTGAAGCAGTTGTTTACCAGTGCTCCAATCCTGAGGATTGCAGATCCAAATGAAGAATTTGTAGTGTGTACAGGTGCATGCAAAGAAGGACTGGGAGGAGTCCTTAGTCAGAATGGATTCATAATTTGTTATGAATCCAGAAAGTTGAAAGAGAATGAAAGGAACTATGCAACTCATGATTTGGAGTTGGAAGCCATAGTACACACTCTAAATAAATGCATGCATTACCTCATGGGAAGGAGGTTCGAAATGAGGATAGACCATAACGGTCTGAAGTATTTGTTTGATCAGCCAACCTTGAATGCTAGGCAGAGTAGGTGGTTAGAGTTTCTTTGTGAGTATGACTTTGTTATCAAGCATATCAAATGAAATGAAAACAAAGTGGTTGATGCACTCAGTAGGAGAGTGCATGAATTGCATGCTATGACCATTAATATGTACCAAACTGACATTAAGGGTAGAATTTTGGAAGCTGCAAATGAATATTTACAGTACATGGAGTTGGTAGCAAAGCTACATCATGGTAAGATGCTACAGAAAGTGGAAAATTATAAATTAAAGGATGATGGAAGACTTCTGTACAAGAAAAAAAATTATGTACCTAATGTCCAGGACTTGAAGCTTATGATTTTGAATGAAATGCATAATGTGCCTTATGTCGGGCACCCTGGATATCAAAAAATGGTGGCATCATTCAAGAGCCATTACTTTTGGCCATGTATTAAGAAAGAAATTGTAGAATACATCGCCAGATGTATGGAATGTCAGAAGGTCAAAGCCGAGCATAGGCACCCAACCGGGTTGCTACAACCTTTACCCATTCCTGAGTGGAAGTGGGAGGTAGTGACAATGGATTTCATCACAGGATTGCCTAGGACCAACAAGCAACATGATTCAATAATGGTGGTGGTGAACACGCTTACGAAAGATGCCCATTTCATTCCATTAAATACTAATCACAAGGTAGCTAATGTTGTTGATATCTATATGAGGGAAGTAGCAATATTGCATGGTATTCCCAAGACAATTGTGTCTGACAGGGACCCGAAATTCACCTCAAAGTTCAAGTGTTCGGAACGAATCTAAACTTCATCACTACTTATAATCCCGAGTCTGATGGGAAAACAGAGAGGGTGAACCAAGTGATAGAAGACATGTTAAGGATGTATGTGATGGACAAACCATCTAAATAGGAAGACTACCTACACTTGGTAGAATTTGCCTACAACAATGGGTATCAAGCATCGTTGAAGATGAGCCAATTTGAAGCACTTTATGGTAGAAAGTGAAACACTCCAGTAAGATGGGATAATCCAACTGATAGAGCAGTAGTTGGGCCATAGTTGCTCAAGGAAATGGAAGAACAAATGATGAAGATTAAGCAGAATTTGAAAGATGCCCAAGAAAGGAAAAAGAGTTATGATGATAAGAACAAGACCCACAGGGAGTTTAAAGTGGGTGATCATGTTTTCCTGAAAGTGAAAGCTAACAGAAGTTCCCTGAAGCTGGGAAATTGTTCAAAGTTGGCAGCCATATTTTGTGGACCGTTTGAAATCCTAGAAAGGATTGGACTAGTTGCATATATGCTTGCATTGCCTGCATCCATGAATGTACACAATGTGTTTCATATTTCATTGCTTAAGAAATATATACCTGATTCTAATCATGTAATCGATTGGAATGTGATTCATGTGGAGAAAGAAGGCGTCTTCCAGGTGCATCTGGTGCGTATACTGGACCAGAAAAGCAAACAACTCCAGAATTGATCCATAGGGCTTGTAAAAGTCTAGTGGACCTGGTACGATCCCAATGATGCAACATGGGAGCATGAAGATGCTACGCGGGCAGAGCACCCTCATCTTTTTGAAGATTTTGGAAATCTTGTTGTTGTTTTGTAAATAAGTTGCACTAAGGACAGTGAAAAATTAACGGGATGGGATTGTAATACCCCAAGGTCGAGCCCCTTTGGAATTGTAATTTTGCTTATAGGTTGGTGAGCCAAGTGGTTATAAGCTGAAAGACTTATGTGTTCATTAGGCTGGTGAGATAGATGCCAAGGCAAATGAGCCCGATTTTTGTATATGTAATTATGCAGAAAATTAATAAAAATATAAACATTGTTGCATGTAGACTGACCACGAAGAAGATTTGTGGGGGACTAAGATCCACTAGGTAGGGTAAGGAAGGGGGGCTAAGTATTTGGACCTAGGGGATAAGCTAGGGGGCTTAACTCTAGAGGAATAATATTTTAATATTATTTTCTGAAGACTAAGGGAACATGATATGTTTTTTTTATCCTAAGTTCCTGGAAAGTGGGACATAGGCTAAATGGAGTGCATGCAGCTCCTGGAAGACAAGTGTTGACTTGGGCGCATGCAACTAAAGTTGAAGCGTCAGCTCATGTTGGGGGGTTCGTTGGTCATTCTGCCATCATCTGCCTGAGTTTGCTAGGATCTGGGGCATCTGAACCATTTTGCCTCTGCGTCTGCATCTGCATGCCCATGGACAGTGAAGGAAACCCTCACGGGAAGGTAGTTCATCTTCCATTATCCCATCCTTCACGTGAACCCAATTTTTCTCTACGTCTGACCGCTGCATACCCTCACACATCTCTAAAAACCAGAAAGGGAAGACGAACTATGTGATTCGGTGAACCTAGTCTATCCACACCTGCAGAGATGAGTTCATACCTTAACCATTTTTGGGTTGTTTCTTTCTGTTGTTTGAGCAGTGTTGTGTCATAACCGTTGGTTGTGCAGCCACACAGTTCCTTGACGGAGTGTGGCTTGTTGTTTTCGGTTGTTTCTTACTGAGCCTTGATATGTCCTAGCGTTCGACTGTTACGTTTTTGGGTGTCCATACCCATTTTTCCCTGTTCTTGTTGTTGTCATCCGTAACCAGCTGTAGTTGAGTCGAAGACTGGGTCAAGAGGCAGGTTGTCAGGCCTATGAGAAACTCTCCCAGGTGAGAGAGTTTGTTGGGAAGTGAGTTCTCCTGGAAGGGAGTTCCATAACAACCGCAATACTCCGAGACTTCTGGTCCAGCCTGTTGCTGAAGCCCAAGGTAACATAGGTGTACTAGCTGATGAAATTGTATTAGTGAAGGTGTATCCTCATGGGGTGGAGTAGGCATGTGGAGAATGAGGGTCTGTGTGTTGTGGGTGTAAGTGGCTCCTGGGATAAAAGATCCTTTCTATTGCTTTGTGCAACTTCCTTGTTGTCCTTGCCAAGCCTAGAATTCCCTTGCCCGATGGAGTTTAGTCCCAGCTTCGGGGTGACCTACTGCCGAGAGTGATGAGCAGCGCGGTCTAAGGATAGAAGGTTCGTGGAAGGTATGTACGCAGTTAGTGGATTACTCCAGTTAAAAGATAAGTACCATTGTTGTGCTTAATTATGTATTTTATGCATGTTTTGTGATGCTTGAATGTTATCATGTATTCCGTTGCATGTGGATTTACTGTTAATCTTGTTTGAATATGAACTGGTAGCAATAATTCTGTTTTTATCGTGATTACGTGTTTTTAATTCATTAAAATGCATATATATCATATAAGTTTATATTCTACATGGTAGCATTACCCAGTCTCTGGAGGGTCGGGGATGTTACAACAACCATAAAGAAATAAAATATATTGGGAACCCCTTCAGGACATGGCTAGAAAATAGATTAAGAGAGAAGAATGAGGTCTCAATTTTTAATTAATGGAGTGGATAAATATAGGTTCATGTGCCTACGAATAAATGAAACATGGGTTCCAAACTGAAAAGAGAATGTTGACTAGGGAATTCCATGAAGGGTAGGCACTACTACACAAGTTACAACATGCAACAAAGATAAATGATAATGTCGCAATCTAGAAAGGTCAAACCTAAGGCATAATGTTGACGGATAGATGTTTAATAATGAAAGATCAAAACACAATGAAAAACATGTCACTATATGCTATATTGGAACACATACATCATGATTCAATGATGATATTCATAGAATATACCATAGACAATGTCTCCAAATTCCTATATACATGATCAACAACACTAGTCTAGAAATTAATAAATCCAATATAAACCTCAAATAACAAATCGTTCTCTATAATACAAAATTTTAAAAACAAAAAAATATAGAATTACAATATGGTACAAAGGAGCACACAACATTGCTTCTTACGCATAGTACTTCTTCAAATAGATCCTTTTACAAGGCTCAAACCAAAACATAGTTACCAACCTGATGAGAACTGTAACCTCAAAACAAGAACTCTAGTGCTAAAAATCCATATTTTTGCATCAAAAATACTAAAATCAACCCATGATTTGAGAAGATTAGTAGCACCATTTTTTTGTTGGGGTTAAAATTGCAACCTTTTGCAACCAAGGTTTATAATGTTGCTAACAAAAGCCTTAAAATCAACCCTTAAATAGAAAAGTGGTTCTATCAAGGGCATCCCTTTATCTTTCTGGGTGAAAATTATAAATTATTTGAAACCATAGCCTTAACAATCAGTTTTGTTGTAACCAAAATCTTAAAATCAACCCTCAAATTGAAAAGCAATTTTGTGAATAACATATTTTTGTTTTTTGGAAGGTTTTAATTAATACTTGTTTGAAATCATGACCTTAAAAATTGGTACCATTGTGAACACAATCTTAAAATCAACCCCTGAATCAAAAAGAAGTGTTGGTAGTATCATCCTTTTAATTTTAGAATTTAAATTGTAATATTGTTAAAGTTAAGATCTAAAAATGCATCTTTAATATAATCAAAATCATCCCACTTAACCCAACTCCACCATCACCTTTTTTTTTTTAATTCTTTTTAAAAAATGTTAAAAAAGTGAAAAAAAAAGCTTTGTTGTTTTTTAAAAACTCTAAAAAATAAAATAAACTTAAAAAAATATAAATTAAAAAATTAAAATGAGTGTAAAAGGTTAAAATAATTTAAAAGACTAAAACACAACAAATTAAAAAACTCATAAAAATAAAAGTAAAATGATAACATTAAAATTGAAATTATTAAAAAATAAACATCACAAAATGTAAAAAAACATATTAAAAAATCAAATTATTAAAAAAACATTCCACAAAATTACAAACTTAAAATAAAAATTATAAAAATTTAAATAAAAAAACAAAAACACAATTTGATAAGAAAAAAATTATTTAAAAAAAAAAAGGATACATTTAAAACCTTATGTGTTAAAGGTGGAGAGGGGCCTCCCCTCTTTATGAACCATTTACTATGTAAATGGTTAATAAGAATGGCGATTCTCAAAATCACTCTTACTATATATATATGAAGGGGTATTTCTTAGAAATGCTCCTTCCCACCTTGTTAATACACACATGTGTTATAAAAGGAGGGGTGATTAGGATTTTGAGAATCATCCTTCTCCTCTTTATAACCATTTTTCATAAAAAGGAGAGGGGAGATTTTCATAATCACCCCTCCCCTTTAATATATATATGTTTTTTAATTCCCTTTTTAATAGTGTTTATTTTTATTTTTTTTATTATTTGTCTACGTTTTATTGTTTTTAATATATATTTTTTCTTATTCTTTTTAAATTTCTTTAATTTTTTATTTTATTTTTTATTTTTATATGTTTATGTAGTTTATAATATTATTATTCTAGGGTTTTCTTTATTGGTTAAAAAAATTATATTTTATGTTGTTTTTTTTTAATTCATTTTTTTAATTTTTATAAAATTAAAAGTGACAATTTTTTTTTAATATATATTTTTTCTTATTCTTTTTAAATTTCTTCAAGTTAATTTTTTTATTTTTTAGTTTTATATGTTTATGTAGTTTATAATATTATTATTCTAGGGTTTTCTTTATTGGTTAAAAAAATTATATTTTATATTGTTTTTTTTAATTCATTTTTTATAATTTTTATAAAATTAAAAGTGACAATTTTTGTTTTTAATTTGATTTTTTTATCATTTTGGTTTTCTTAAAATAATAATAATTAAAAATAAAAACAATTTTTTTAAGATTTTTTTTTTTACATTATTTTAAGGGGAAAATGATTGCGGAGTAGGTGTAAGTATGTCAATTTTGATTATAAAAATGATATTTTTTTAGATAATGGTTTAAAAAATCTTAGAATTTTAAGTTTGAAATAAAAAAAATGGTACTACTGCTCTGACCTCTTTTTGATTCAAGGGTTGATTTTTATATTTTGGTTGTAATGCTATAAGTTGTTAATACCATGGTTTCAAATATGTTGTAATTTTAACCTCAAAAATCTAAACTTGAGTACGACGTGTAGCCCCACTTTTCCATTCAAGAGTTGATTTAATATTTTGGTTGCAATGGTACCAATTGTTAAGTCCATCATTTGAAGCTAGTTGCAATTTTAACCTTGAAAAATAAAAATAGGTGTTAATGGGAGCACCACTTTTCGATTCAGGGGATGATTTTAAGGATTTTTTTAACAACGTTAAAGATCATTGTTGGATTTTTTTGTAATTTTAACCCCACAAAAAAAGGGTGCCACTGGTGGCAATATGTTTTGAAATGAGGGTAAAAAAAGCCACTAAATGTGACCTCTAAAAAAATGAGATCTCTAGAGGGTTCTCTTCAAGTTGGTAACTTTGTTCCAAGGATTCCTTTCATAATTGATGAACTCATAATCCCTTGTCAAAAACATGTGACACCCCATGAAAGGGCCATGCCATACAGGTTTGAACTTCCATGATCCTAATGTATCATGGTGCTAAGAATGAACCCGAACCAAATCGTTGTTAGACCAAACTTGAGAAATAACACATTTAACATAATAACAATGTATGCACCATTTAGAAATATCATGAACTATTGTATCTCCTTGATGATTCCCATCAAGACACGATGAAGATATGATACATTCTCTTCAATATGGATTGGCATATAAAATTCAGTGGCAAGTTCAAAAAAGGGAATCCTTAACATAATGAAATTAAGGACTAACATTTCACTAGATGACCCAGAAAATGCACTCTGAAAGTCTTTGAAAGGAGCAATATAAAGTTTGAATCTTTTGAAATAAAAATATTATCCAATCAATGCATGATAAAAAGAACCAAGATTTAGGGATATGTCAAGAGGTATATTGTTCTAAATGTTTTCCAAGGTCTCCTCTACATACACATAATGTGTTAGGGTGGGGTGTTGGTACCACTCATTCTTTACATGAAACAAGGATTTTCATGTCAACCCCTAAAGTCTCTAGTTTGGGAAGAAATAATGACCAATGATGCATCTATTCCATAGTTGATTAGTCGTAGTCATGTATTCAAGGATTGCCTCATCCAAAGGTAATTCGACATCCAAGAAATAATGTGAACTCAGAAGCTTGATAGCCTAGATGGGAAAAGTGAACTGATCATATTCCTATCGTAATGGAGGTTCTTATTAGCATTGACTATTGCTATTTGGATTGCTTCATAAGAAATCTTTACTGCATTTAGTGGAATAATTTCTCCAAATGACTCTACCTCAAAAGGGTGAGGTGCTACCCAATGATCCTAATTGATACCTAAAATGTCAAAATGAATTGAATGATGAAGTACAAGACTCACAATCGAACTAGAAGCTAACATAAATCCTTGTGATTCAATAATACCTAAAGATATCATGCATATAAGTTCCGAGTTTAAAGAATTGATTGGTGGAGGAAAGGTAAATATACCCATCAAAGATGAATTTTTAAACATGCCAACACCAATATTGACATAAGAACCCTTGGAATCACCGATGAATGGAAGATTGATACCCATGTTGGTTCAGGAATTTGGCTTACAATAAGCAAGATAATCAATGATAACCACTTTTCCTTTGTGAGAAAAGTAAAGAACTCTAAATACTAAAGAACTCTAAATACTAAAGACAACAAAATTTTCATCACGTAGAAACAATTGTACCTTAACAAAATATGATAGTTTAGAGGGGCATCGACTACTTTAACCTCAACTAAAACAATCTTTCCACCTAAATCAACACTAAATGTAACAATTATTCCACATAGCTTAAATGCATGAATTTCAAATGCGTTCAACATGGTGTTCGACTCAACAAGCTTTGCAAAACTTGAGGATCTCCAACATGACAAGGCCATAGTGCAAGTGGAAGATCCTTCATTAATAATGCATCTAAATATGTTTGTTCCAAGTGAATATACTTGGATTTAGAAAGCTATATAGTGGGGAAGCATAAGATGAGTTTGGTCAATGTCAAATGTTATTTTATGAGTATCTAAGGGACCAACTCCACCAATTGTAGTCAACAATGCTTCACATTGTGTGGGTTATCTCGGAAGGACCTCTAGGGTAGACATAGCATAAGGAACATGGGCCAACTCCTCAAAAATACTATAATTGTGACTAAATCAATTATTAGGGTTGTGCATGGATCTTTGTAAAACACCCTTGGGTTGATGAAGCACTATATCAAAGGATGACTTATCTATCTATAGAGGGCCACCGAGCTGAGATGAAGACAAATCCTTATTAGTATGACCACTCACAGAACTATCATAATTACGATAATTGGTTTGAACATTATTATATTAGTCACACATGTATACATTCACATTTGAGACATTTCCCTCTTGACTGGGTTTCCTGATGTGCCCCCTTGCAAAGTTCAAGGGTTTGTTGCAACAATTTGTCATTGCTTTGGTGGGAAAGGATTTGTTAGGAGAACATGTTGTTTTTGGGTTCCTTGTTGGGCTAAGTATTGGTGAATATCATCCATCGAAGGAAACTGATGTGTAGGATGGCATACATTACATATATTTCATGGAAACTTCAAATTATTCTTCTCTTTAGTTCATTACACATTATCATTTTGAAATTTAGGGGTAGTCCATTTCCCACAAGTTTAATTTTTCTTCCTATTTCTCCTTTTATCTCTAGGTTGTTGAATATTCTTTGGATTTGTGGATTGTACCAAATAAGCATAAAAGGTTTAGGTAGGAGCTGTGGCATTTTGTGATGCCAACATAGTTGTCAGTGGATTAGAGGATATACACATCTAAACCATTTGACCAATCAAATAACTAACAAAAGCATGAGAAACAAGACCAATCACACCATTCACATATGGTCCTAAGATATGTTTGGAAGGAGCTATCGATGACCTGGAAGCATGATGTATAAAATCATATAATGTTATAGACTGAGAATAAATCAATTCAAGTTGTTGAGCATATAAAATCACCTTCTCCTCGATTAAAGGTCTGACATAGATACATCCTTAGAAATTTGAGGAAATAATGAATTCACAAACCAATTTGCAAGAAATTGATCTAGAATGTAATCTCTATTGAACCTATTCCTCATTCTCTATTTGTGGATATGACAAGAGATATGAGTGGTTGTATTCTAATGTAATTACATAAAAAAAATTAGTTCTAGTCTCATAATGAAATAGGAGTTGAAAAAGTGTCAAAAAACCCATTGCCAAATAAAAGAAATCATGAATTGAAGCACTTGGTAATTCAATATACCATTTCATGGCACCCCTTGTCAAGGTTCACTTAAAAAGTCTCTACCAAATAATATCATCTACAAAGGATTTAAATGAACACTTCAGGTGGTATGTGATGATGTCGATAGAAGGATATTCTCTAGGTTTTTTTTCAAACTTGGGTATATCTGATGGTAATTCCATAGGAATGGAGAACCAAGTGAATTGATTCTTAATGGGGTCATTTTTCCATTGGGATAAATCTGGTAAATTCAAGGTAGCCAAGAAAGTTAACTTTATGTTGGAACATGGATTTTGGTGGATTAATGATAGACCTCGTGTCTAAATGGAACCATATACCCCCCCCCATATTACTCATGGGGTCTCCACTTAGGGAACCTATGACATAGCGCGTGCGTTCATGGGATATTAAAGAATATCCTTAATTTCACTAGATATTGAAAAATAACTCCCAAAATCATTTTGTTTGACCCCCCTCCCAATACATATTTCCAATAAAAACCCCTATTTTTACTAGATATCCTCTATTTTTACTAGATGCTAAAACTTTTACCCCCAAATACTTAAAAACACATGCACACCCCACATACCCCCCCCCAATACCTACAATATATTGACCCTATTTTTCATAATTTAAAAAATCATTTATGAATGAATGTGATAAGATATTGGTCAACAAGGTGAAGCCCCTGCAATATTACTACCCGAAGGAACATTGTTACCCCCATATACACTATTGTACTTGGTTCAATAGAAACACTAGCTACTGGACTAGAGCTAAGGTTAAAGTTCTAACCAAAAGGAAAATCAACATAAGGTATAGCTGGACTACCTACAATTATACCAAAAATAGGTGGAAACATTCTTCCATCATTAAAACCACGACTTTGACCTCTTTCAAAGATATATCTTAACATAGGCATCCATGTGGTCATAGGGGTCACAGTAAATGTAGAAAAAATAATGGAAGGAAGAGACCTGACTAACGACATTCCCCAAATAGGAACACCTAATTTTTGAGGCATAGAAGTAGGAGTAGCTATCCCACTAACAAGTGGAATGGAGGTGGTCAAAGTGGATCCTCTCATCACACTAGGGGAAGTGAGAATAGGTCCTACCATACAAGATGAACCACCAATGCCTAACATCATGTGAGGATTATGTAAAAAAATAAAAATGATCACCAAAAGGAGGTCCACTCAAATGAACAAGTAAATGGTCAAAAGGCTCTATTAGAGGAGGGTTGAAATTGGGTGGAGGAATTTCAATAATGACTTCCATTCCCATGTGCTCACTTTTCTCTTAATCCAATGCGTGAGTCTCAAATACTACTATTTTTGTGTATTGTTATGTGGACAACCACCACCTCCTGTTGGCTAGTGGCTAATTTATTTCTATAGGAATCCCTCAGTGTCTACAAGAGAGGCGAGGAGTTTGGTTATCCATGGTGAAATATGTGTTTTAACGAAAAAAAAAATCTAGCTAAGTCCAACTAGACACAATTTCACATGGAGCATAGACTATGAAATCTATAAGCTAAAACAAACAAGTAGCTAATAGTCAAAGGGGCCTTCTGAAAACTAATTGGGGTGATGAAGCCCTATGACTAGCCAATGAAGGTGTGAGAAAAAATTACAGTAACCTTCACGCAACAATCACCAAAGGTAAAAGTACCCTCATGAAGGTGGGCACCCTCTAGGGGAGATAAAATGGAGATTATGCATCGATCTCACGTACCACAAGTACTTCCTAGTTGTAGTCACCCATGTGATGCTATAGGAAAAACCAGTAAGTTTATCACTTCACAATTGGTGACCAGGCATAACAATCATGGGTTAAGACTATGCATATGGGTAGGGAATACAAGGATATGTCCTCGGCCCGAATCTCTAGAGAAAAGTGGTGTCACCTTGAGAACTTTCCATTTCAATCCTAAACCCCTGTACATGCAATAGCCCCACCAAACACGTGAATATGGGGAATCTACTCCAGTTGCTTAGCTTGACTGTAGTTCTTAACACTTTTTTTTATATGTTCTTTCCAGCAAGTGATCCTTCCTGCTAATGGATTTGTCTCTCTTTAGTCAATTCCTACTTCGGGTTTATGGACTTGGAGATTTTACTCTCCAATACTACACCATGTCCTTAGAACTTAGACTGATGAATCTTTACTATAAAGAAAATGTCTAGTATGTTTTATATTAGTGTTTTATTTTATTTGTTGTTTACTCAAGGGTATGGAATGGACTTGGTGATGTTCTTGACTATTCCAATTCAAAGAAGTAAGCAATGTATTAGAATGCAAAATAATGCAATTTTGTTTCATTTTGATAAATTATGCCTATGTAAGGGAGAAAGAGGTTCATTTTTTTCAATTTGAAACAAACATTCAACAATAACTCCTCAAATGAAACTACTGAACTAGATTTCATAATAAAGTTTTAGATCTCAATCAAACCAATTCTTACAATGCAACTTTAAAAAAAAACACAGGTACCTAAAAAATTATTATGAGATGCAATTCTTCTAAACTTCACTTTCAATTCAATTGAAACAAATAATGAAAAACATAACCAAATCTAAAAGATTAGACATAATTCATTTTTTACTAGTTCATGATTCAAACAAGAAAAAAATGCAAATCTCAAAATCCAATGGGACTCCTTTTCACCCAATCACAAATTGAATGAGATAAAGAATGCATCACTTGATATGCATAGGTTAGTTATTGATGACCAGTAACCTTTCCAATACAAGAGACACTCAATCCAATAGGAAACAAGTTGATAAAAACTTAAAAAATCACCTATAGGACCTGGACACAACTTTCTATGTAGAAACTAGTGGCTAGATAGGCTTGGTCATGAATTTGTTTTGAGAAATAAGAAACTGATAGGGTTGGCCATAAGTTTTATAACTAAAAATCATGGCCATATGTGACTGTTCTTAGAGACATTCATGAGCATAAGGGAAATTAAGGAAAAATCAACAAAATAACTAGCCAAATCTAAATGAAAACAACTTGCATGCACTCATTAATGAATTTCACACAGTATAGAATCTATAGAGACTTTTTGGGATGAAAAAGAGAAAGAAAAATCGAACAAAAGATAGGAAAAAAAATCTAATTTCTCCCTAGTATGGTTGCGAGGGAGTCACCAAAAACAAAGATGGAACCCAAGGTACATAGTATAATCTAGTGAGTATGAATAAATGATGTAATGTAAAAAACTCTTGAATTGACCAATAAAGGGTTCCTAATGTAAACCCATTATCAATAATGAGGAATCCTACCACTGATATTTGCAAGTCCCATGTACTATCTAGTTTTAGATACACTTCTTAGATAATGATCTAGCATAAATAGTAAGAGATACATCAAAGGATGTCCTTAATGTATCCCACATTAGTTGACACAAAATAATGACTAAGATATTTTTTTGACTCAACACTCATTAACGATATGAATACCACATCTTACATTTCATGTTTTCATTGACATGACATCATTTTGACCTAACACCCACTAATGATATGACTACAAACAATCTACATAGATTTATTATCAGAATTCTTAAAAAAAAAAAATCACACAGATTTATTATCAAAATTCAATCATGTAACAAAAATGTAAGCATCCAATAACCCAAATTTATGAAATTTAAATTAAGCTAAAATCTCTAAAGGTCAAAAGTATATAATAATAAACAAACATTTTCAATGAACTTAACTAAACCAAGACTCTGTCATGGTTTTGCATATGGATGCATATTCCCAACCTTGGTAATGGTAGCAATAAGGGTTTCAATTTTTTATAATATATCTCCTACTATCACTTATGTTGCATACAAATCTCTTGGCCTGCACCAAATTTGGAAATATATCCACCCAATCAAGGGGAAAACAAAATTTTTAATAATCCTTCCCATCGTTGAGAATATATCTACGGGGTGGTTTTATGGTGCAACCCAACTGTAACATCCCCAACCACCAACAGGTCGGGCAATGCCACTACTCAGCTCTGATACCAATTTTGTAACATCCCCGGCCAACAACAATGCCCGGGTAATTCTACCACTGCAGAATATTCACATATATATATAACATGCATTTTAATCGAATTTAAAACACTTAACATAGAGTTTATTGTTACGATACAGTTTCAATGTAATAGACAGTAAATCATATATGCTATAGAACACATGATAACATTCAAGCATCAGTAGCACAAACATGCATAAAATTCATATAATTTAAGCACAGACTGATAATTATCTTTTAATATGGAGTAACTCCACCAACTACGTGCAGACCTTCCATGAACCTCCCATCCTTAGACCACGCTTCTCATCACGCTCAGTAGTGGGTCACCCTCGAGTTGGGACAATGCTCCACCCAAGGCAAGGTAATCCTAGACTAGGATGAGGTTACAGGAACACTGCAAAATGCAACTAGAAGGATTCTCTACAAGAGACTTCTTACACCCACTACTCATAGACTCTCATTCCCCACATGCCTGTTCCACATGGGAGTATACACCTTCACAAGGAAAGTCCATCGATTGCTTCACCTCCCTCTCTGGTTCTCGGCAACAGGCCGGATCAAGAATTCTTAGAGCTTTGTAGCTGGTGATGGACTCTCTCTGGGAGAAAACAACTTCCCAATGGACTCTCTCACCTGGAGACAACTTCTCACAGGCATGACAACCTGCCTCTTCTACCACAATCCTGACAACCTGCTTCTTCATCCAGTTACTACTCAATTCCCACAAGGTAAGGATAACAACCACATTTCAGCACACATTCACACAGGGATGAGAACAACAACAACAACAACAGATGGGCATGGCACTGTAGGCGAAAACAACCCACGCTAAAACATGACACGACTAAGGCGATTACCCAGGTGTCGAGTTCTTGAGAAGACACAAAGAAACTCATAGATTTTAGGTCTCAGGTGCGTGCGTGAATATTGCAAAGGTCGAATACAGAGGCTACAGGATTCACAAAGAGTTCCAGAATGGCCAGCCACGAGTTCAAGCAGAGGGTGGTAGAATGGTGCACAAAGCACCTTCACTGCGCGCGGTTATGCAGATACAGATGAAGAGGCCAAAATCGGGTTCAGACGAGCATCCTCGCGAACTCAAGTGGAGGATGAAAAAATGATAGGACGACCCCCCAACACAGCTGACTCATCAGTTTTAACTGCATGCACTCAGGTTGACACTTTTCTTCCCGGAGCCGCATGAGTTCCACTTAGCACACGTTCCCTTTACAGGAACTTAGGACAACACTCAACATGTCCACCTTATCCTTCAAGAAATAATAATAAATTACTATCCCCTTTAGAGGTAAGCCCCCTAGCTTATCCCCTAGGCCCACACACTTAGCCTCCTCCCTTATCCAACCTTGTGGAAGCTTAGTCCCCCATCACTCTTTCTTCGTGGTTGGTCTACACGCAACAATGTTTATATTTTATTAATGATCTGCATAATTACATATACAAAATCATGTTCTTAGCCTTTAACACCTAGGCTCTCCGGCCTAATAAACACATAATCCCACCAGCTTATATACACTTGGCTCACCAGCCTATAAACATGATTACAATTTATAATATAACTGGGGCTCGTCCTTGGGGTATTACAATCCCATGCCCTTATTTTTTCACTGTCCTTAGTGCAACTCTTTACACAACATCAACAAGATTCCTCAAAATCTTCAAAAATATGTGGGTATTCTGCCCGCATAGAATCCTCATTATCCCATGTCGCATCCTCAGGACCGTACTAGGTCCACTGGACCTTTACAAGCCCTATGGCTCAATTTTGGAGTTGCTTTCTTTTCCGGTCCAATATGCGCACCAGATGCATTTGCAAGACGCCTTCTTGCTCCACCTGAATTATATTCCAATCAATTGCATGATTAGCATCAGGTATATATTTCTTAAGCAATGAAATATGAAACACATTATGTACAGTCATGGATGCAGGTAATGCAAGAAAATATGCAATGTATATATATGTATATACAGACAATTCTAATAACATTATAACCTGTATACAACATACACTAAATAGACAATTTTTTACTTATCTTTTGATTGAGAAGACTTTCCACATAAACATGGTCTAGGCCAAGGTACCAAACCTCAACAACATTCCAACCAACCAAACCTCAGCAACACTCCAACCAACGGTCTCTCATTCCCCACATGCCTGTCCCACCCCAGGAGTGTACACCTTCACTGTCACACAGTCCATCGACTGCTACATCTCCCTTTCCTTGGGCTTCAACAACATGTCGGCTCAGGAAGTCTCATAGCACTATGGATCGAGGAGTTCGAACTACCCTCAAAGGTCTCAAATCAACATCTTCTTGAGCTACTCTTTGTAGTCAACATTCTAACTTTAATCAACATCATCTCATATGCATCACCCACATGCAGTTATCATGAGAAAACATAAAATAATTTATTTAGAAACTCAAACTTAGTTCAAAGGGAATTCATCTTTTTCCCAAAACATGAAATTCTATTTCATAATTCATCTTGGTTGTTGCCATATTATGAATGCAACCATCCTTGTGGTTTTCCATAGGCACCAAACTGCATACCATTTTTCCTGTAATGCTTCATCTTGCATACAACCAACAAATTGTCAGTATTTTTTGTACATCATAATTCAACATGTACAACACCTTATGCAATGATCTTAGAATTGCCCGCACCTGGCAATTCAATCACAATTACCAAACAATTTAACCAAATAGAATGACTCATCATTCTATGCATATGCATGTTCATAATTAATAACATTAAGTTTATTATTTCAATTTTTTGAACATAAAATTTTCTATAGTCTCTATTCCTGTGACTACCTAGCTTGCAAATTTCCTGTTGCAATGTTTAACAGTTCTTGAAATGTTCTCAACTTCATGATTTAGCAACATTTCAGCCATTAGTATAATTATTTCCATGCCAAAAACATATATACATGCACTCACAAAATGCATTTAAGTATACAATTCCATCATGTATGAGTGCAACTCTACCCCTTACTAGACATGAGCACAACTCTCAATGCCTATTTATTCAGTGCACCTTGCATTGAATTACATAATTCTCTGTATCTTAATATCAATCATGTATCTCACCATCCATAAGTTGGAATTCTAGCCAATGTATTGACACATTCTCCACACACTTCCTATTGTCTTCCCAATTAATTGGATTCCTTCCTTTTCGACCGGAACACTACACCAAGAATATAATTATGTGGTGTTCATTAGTGTTAGAAAAAAGGTTGCAGCCCAAGTTTTATTTAAAGGTAGGAAGCTTTTAGTACCTGTGTGGTTCATAACCTTTCCATATCCATACCTTGTCATATCCAACTAGGTCCTGGTCTCATACATGACTAGCTTACTGGCATTCATTCCTATAACAAGTTCTTATCTTTTAATTCTTTGGTTATTACCCCATAACCAAATTAACATGACATTCTACTATGTTAGTGTGTGCATTCAGAAGGTAAAAAGATTTGAATTAATACAGGTCTCTAGTATTTACCACATCCAGTGGTATGCACTCAATAATATAATCATGTGATTTTATAAAATAACTCTGGCTAAGGAAATTGTTACCTAAATTTCATTCCAACAATTATGCAAAAAGAGTAATAAAACTCATACCTGCATGACTTCCATTAATAAATTTTATAGTACCTGAACGTCTGATGGCAGTAGAAGCTTTCATGCTTCTTTTATCAAACCTATAACCAACACTTCAGCTTTATGTTTCTTCTCTCCTTATGTAGCAAGATAATCAACAACACTTGCAAACATGCAAGCATTCTTTCCTCTGGCTGACCCAATCAAGCCATAACATACTTGCTGCCACAGAAATTGCAGCAACTTCTTTCCCATGTGAAAATTTTCCTTGTTGATCCCAGAAGTCTTCAATTCTTCCTAGATTCCTGAATCTTCTTGTGCTCTCATTGTAGTCACTGTACATAACTATTTTTGTCCTGAGCACTTTCTAGCCAAATCACTCTTGGCTGCCTTTGCATTTATAGTCCCAAACTAAGCTGATATTAACCTTCATCTTTCATTAATTTCCTGAGTCCAACTATCCCAATCTCGTACTTGGATAAATCAAATTCCACACCAAGCTATTTTATAGACTCCAGATTCTTCAACATCCAGTTACTCTTCAAGACTGAACTTCTTCAGCCCTTTCCCGATGGAATACTTTAGTACTTGAGGTTTTATTGTACTCTCCGCTTCTATTTTGTTAGATGGACATCTATCTCATGATTTCTTCTTCCATTATCTTAGGATGTTCATGGACTTGACTCCATCCAAAAGTTTTTCCTTGTATACTTTGCATACTTGCCATCACATATTATGCTGATTATTAATTTTCAACATTCCATTATTATTTGGATTCCTCTGATTTAGCTTCTGCATGAACGAATTATAATTCCCTAAAACCTTCCTTATTCCCATTCTTTGTGTCTCCATACGAAATTATGGTTCATGCATTATCATGTATTGCAGATGGATTTCTCCACCTAACATTCACATTTGATATGAAAGGTTTGTCACCTAGATTGTCTTCCCCAAACAAGAATCCCATTTGGGGTTTCAATGATGCTTATCGAACCCAACATTTGATCCCATGACTTCTGAAAAATCTTAGATGTAGAATAAATAATTTTCTCTGTCCTTCTTCTCTGATGCATTTCTTGTGCAACGATCTCTTTTCTCTGAGCTAATGGATCTTAGATATTTGTTGGACCTTATCATAAGGTTCCCAGGTCTTCAGCTCCTCCTCGATGCAGGTCCAAACAAGACAAAACCCACGGGCTTCCTTCCTAAACCCTTTTTCCTTCTTTAACACAGTTTTCGGGCACTAGCCCCCATTTTCCTTGGGCCCTTAATTTGTATGGGACAACGACTGTGACCAAGTGCTAAACCAATAGGTGCTTACTCAAGCCTTTGGCTTCGGGAATTTTCAAACACAACACAAAAATCTCTCAGAGTTCTGGATTACCGAACTCATGAAGTAGAGTGGATCAACAGTCCTGGTCTACCCAACATCCAACGACTGTCACTCACTATGGAACCTCAGGTGTCTGAGTTTTGAGACTTCGGAGTTTCGGGACTTCGGGAGATACCGCTGCAAAGATCAACAATCCTTGTTGATTTGAGATCAATGGTCCTCGATTACTTCGGGACTTCGGGTCTTTCCAACCAAGACTATATCAAGGGACCTTCGATGTCCTCCTCGATCAACGATCGATATCTCCTTCGGGACTTTGACGCTTTCACCCTCTTCTTTCCTTCGGAGTGCTCCGTACCTGGAGTTCTATATCTGGCACCACGGGTCCACTTTCAGATCAAAGACTGTCCAATGGAGTGAGTCTCCATCTTCCATGTGTCTCCTCGCAGATCAATGATCCACGTTCCTTCCTTCGGATCAACAACCCTTAGATGTTTCAGGCTTTGGTGCTTTGGGACATCTTGAAACACAACTTCATAAAAACCCTGGAGTAAGATTCTCCGAAGTTCATGATCTCATGACACCTGTCCAACCCATATCAACGACTCCTAGCTACTTCAGCTATTCGGGCTTCGGTGATTTCAAACTTTCATCCTTCATGTTCTCCCGGAGTGCTTTCACCCGAAATACACTGATTTCTTCCACGCGTTCTTCTAGATCCAACGATCCAGATCTTCTTCGTCCCTACTGACTTCCTTTCATAGGTTTCTACCTCCAAACTTCTTGATCTCTCTCCACATGTCCTCCACAATGAACGATTGTGATTTACTTTGGCCTTTGGGACTTTGGGACTTCGGTGAATCAGTTCTCCTGTGCACACAAGGGTTAAGTCTCGTGCACTTACCTTTGGATCCAATAGTTGTTGGTCCTTCGAGCTCAGATCCAACATATTGTATTTGTTCCTCCTCAATGCTCTCATTTGCTTTCCTGGACACGAATCTAATGGTCTAAGCTCCTCCCCACAACAGATCTGATGACTATTGTCACTCCTCCTCCCGATCTTTTGACTCCTTCCGACTTGGAAGAGTTTGTGGATATTCAAAGGTTTCGGCCTTTGAACTTTTTCATGTGAACCCAAATATCTTAGGTCTCGACTGTGTCTCTGCTAACGCTATCCCTCCTGAGATTTGGGACTTGGAATAAGTCTGACTCCTATGCACTCCTTGCGTTATCTCTTCTCAGATTTTCTATTTACTTAGTCTCCTAAGAGTCTCGGCCCTTCTGTTTCCTTTCAAAGGAAAACTTCGTGCCCTCCTGGAAACCTTCTGCTCAAAGCACACCTTGCTGAGCATTTTCTACAGAGTGTTCAACAACTCTATGAGTATCTTCCTTTGATACTCTTCTCCTTGAACTCAACAAAGAGTTCTCTCTATGCACACTTGCACTCACTTGATGCCCTCCTGACAGAGCCCTACAGAGTTCTCAATGACTCTATATCTCTTTGAACTCAAAACAGAGTTCTTCCTATGCACTCCTTGCACTTCTACTGATGAAGGTTCAACGATATCTCTCCTGAGCTTCTATGAGGTTAACTCACCTCTGTCAACGCACTCCTTGCGGACAGTGGGCACTCCTTCCACTTGCAACTCACATGAGAGAAACAATTGAAACCTATTTGTTAATTCACCAGTTCACACATTACTCTGCAGTCCAACACCACTTCTGTCGTGGTTTTATGATACTTCTACTCCTCCTGAGATTCTTAACACGGCCAAGGTAACATCTTAGCACCCAGGAACATTTCTAAGGTCCAAAATTGGTTCCTCCAGACACAATTTCCACCTGAAAATTTAGGTCCAAAGACCACTTATCTAGCCCATCCAGGTTCAGCGTTAAAGCCTTGTCTTTGAACTTGAATTTTGTCTACTTCGACAACAATTCTTTTGAAACTTTTTCTTCACTTTCCACTAACATGGCCCATCCAGTATCAGTGTTGAAATCCTTTTCTATGATACCAATTTGTAACATCTCCAGCCACCAATAGGTTGGGCAATGCCACTACTCATCTATGATACCAATTTTGTAGCATCCCCGACCAACAACAATGCCTGGGTAATGCTACCACTACGAAATATTCACACACACACACACACACACACACACACACACACACACACACACAACATGCATTTTAATTGAATTTAAAACACTTAACACATAGTTTACTATTACGATACAGATTCAATGTAATAGACAGTAAATCATATACACTACGGAACACATGATAACATTCAAACATCAGTAGCACAAACATGCATAAAATTCATATAATTTAAGCACAGACTGATACTTATCTTTTAAGCTAGAGTAACTCCACCAAATATGTGAAGAACTTCCATGAACCTCCCAGCCTTATACCACACTTCTCATCACACTCAGGAGTGGGTCACCCCCGAGCTGGGACTAAGCTCCACCCAGGGAAAGGGAATCCTAGACTAGGCTGAGGTTACAGGAACACTACACAATGCAATCGAAAGGATTCTCTCTAGGAGCCTTCTTATGCCCACTACTCATGGACTCTAATTCCCCACATGCCTGTTCCACACGGGAGTATACACCTTCACAAGAACAGTCCATCAGTTTCTTCACCTCCCTCTCTGGGTCTCGACAACAGGCCAGATCAGGAATTCTCAGAGCTCTGTAGTTGGTGCTAGACTCTCTCTAGGAGAAAAGCAATTCCTAGCAGACTCTCTCACTTGGAGAGAGCTGCTCACAGGCCTGACAACCTGCCTCTTCTACCACAGGCCTGACAACCCTCTTCTTCAGCCAATTACTGCTCAATTCTCGCAAGGTAAGGATAACAACAACAATTCAACACTCATTCACACAGGGATGATAGTAGCAACAACAGATGGGCATGGTACTATAGGCGGCAACAACCCACGCTAAAACACGACACGACAAAGGAGATTACCCAGGTGTCAGGTTCCTCAGAAGACACATAATGACTCACAGATTTTGGGTCTTAGGTGCATGCATGAATATTGCAAAGGTCGAATACAGAGGCCACAGGATTCACAGAGAGTTCTAGAATGGCCAGACATGAGTTCAAGCAGAGGGTGGTAGAATGGTTCACAAACAACCTTCACTGCCCACGGTTATGCAGATAAAGATGTAGAGGCCAAAAACGGGTTTAGACGGGCATCCTCGGGAAATCAGGCAGAGGATGACAGAATGAAAGAACGACCCCAACACGGCTGACTCATCAGTTTTAACTGCATGTTCCCAGGTCGACTCTTGTCTTCCTTGAGCCGCATGAGTTCCACTTAGCACACATTCCCTTTATAGGAACTTAGGACAACACTCAACATGTCCACCTTAGCCTTCAGGAAATAATAATAAATTATTATCCCCTTTAGAGGTAAGCCCCCTAGCTTAGCCCCTAGTCCCACATGCTTAGCCTCCTCCCTTACCCAACCTTGTGGAAGCTTAGTCCCCCATCACCCTTTCTTCGTGGTCGGTCTGTATGTATCGATGTTTAAATTTTATTAATGATCTGCATAATTACATATACAAAATTAGGCTCTTGGCCTTTAACACCTAGGCTCTTCAGCCTAATAAACACATAAGCCCACCAACTTATATACACTTGGCTCACCAGCATATAAACATGATTACAATTCATAATATAACGGGGGCTCATCCTTCGGGTATTACACCAATGCAACGGAGCGTTGAGTGGTGCTGGTGGTGTGATAAGAATAAATGAGAACTCTCTTTATAGATGGACTTTCAGCTGTGGCCCGGGCACCAACACAAGGGAAGAGCTATTGGGTGCCTAGGCTACACTTCCCTTGGCCATGAGGCTTAATATTGATCACCTTCAACTGATCGGCGACTCAAAATTTATCATAGATTGGCTAAATCACAGTGGCAAGCTTCAATCGATCACCCTCTTGGCTTGGCTGGACCAAATCAAATCATTCCAATGCCACTTCAAGAAGCTCATATTCTCTCATACTACTCGAGAGTACAATAGGGAAGCGGACCTGCTATCTAAGACAACTCTTAAAAAAAAACTAGTTCTGATCACTTACAACCATTGGCTAGATGACCATGAGGGCCCTTCACATGTTATCAAATTATTCTAAGTCTGGAGCCTTCAGTTCCTATCGACATCATTATTTTTCTCCTATCTTGGTTTCTCTTATGGCAGACATTCTTGATATTCTCCACTTTTCTTTCCCTCTCTACTTTTCCGACTTGTTGTTTTTATTTCTTTACTTCTGGGGCAGTTTCTCTCCCCTTCGAATTATAATAAATAAATTAAGAATAATGTTCCTAAAAAAATATCCTCTATTTCTGAATGGAAAATCTCCTATACTAATTATAATTATATAGTGAAAATTAGGATCACAATCTCATTTCTCCATTTTGTTTATAACTTCTATGGGTTATGACAACATATTCTTTGAATTTTCTCCAATCTAGCAAACACATGATTAATGTAATAACCACAACAATATTCACATCTACATAGCCTCTACTCATTCTACCATACAAACTTACAATTAGTTCCAACTTTAAATAGATGCTTAGTGTTATCATTCATCTTTTATTTATACAAATACCTCACTCCTTTACAAAACAATTATATACCTATATAAATAAAAAAATACATCAAATCACAATCTCTTTAATAAATGGAAAGGTGCAACAACCCTCCGTTACGGCTAAGAAAAGCGAAGCACCAAAAGGTAATTTTTTTTTTGCATTAAGAAATTAACATCAACACATGATCACATCATCTCATAATCAACAACATCATAACTAAAAGCAGTACCAACTACTCATCATGTAAATCACTAACGACGCATTCAACGCATCAACGAAGTATGGTAGCATATAAACATAAATAGAATAGAAAATTATGACATCATAACCATCTTGAAATAATTTACAACACCATTCAATCAAATAATGAATATAAACTGACTACCCTCCCAACCTACCCTGCAAGGTTAGGACCTCCATGACACATAATGATCCAGCTAAGATCCAAGTCATCCCTGACTGTCTAGCCCCGACCACACTGACCGAGATTTAGAGCTTCTTGGGACTAGCCAACTTCTACCGATGGTTTGTGTTGGGATTCTCCCATATTGCATGGGCCCTCAGCCAGGTGACCAAGGGTGGTGGCAGGGCCAAGTTCGTGTGGGGGAAGGAGAAAAAGTGAGCATTAGATGATCTGAAGCATCACTTGTGCTCAATGCCAGTACTCTCCTTTCATGATCTGCAACAACCATTCAAGATTGAGACTGATGCATCTAAATATTCTATGGGTGTAGTTCTCACTCAGCACGGTCATCCGGTGGCATACCATAGTGAGACACTCTAAGATATTGTCCGAAAATACCCCACCTATGACAAGGAAATGTATTCCATTATACAAGAATGTCGTCAATGGAAACAATACATTTTGGGAAAGGAGATGATCATACACACTGATCACAAGCCTCTGCAATTCATACAAACACAGGGGAAATCACAGAACAACCACCATCAAAAGTGGTCCACCTACCTGCAACGGTTCCAACTCAACATCAAGTATAAGACAGGTATCTCAAATTGTGTTGCTGACTACCTCAGTCTACCTCCTGTGGTTGCACTCACCACTATTCTCCATTCCTGTGGACATGAAGCATCTGATTGGCCCCAACTTTATCAGTAAGATTCAAACTTCACCACCACCTATCAACTCTTGGGTAGAGGCGCGACTGTCACCGATTTTCACATCCAGGATGGACTATTATGTCACCTGGGCCATCTCTGTGTTCCTACAATTGAGCGTGCAAAGATGATTTGGGAATCCCATTATAGTCGGATGGCAAGACATTTTGGCATGGAGAAAATTGTGGTCGTTCTTCAAAAACATTTTTATTGGCCAAAACTTCAACAGGACATCAAAACTTATATCAGACCTTTCATTGCCTCTACCATTTCCAAGCCAACCATCAAGAAGAAAGGCTTACACACCCCTCTTCCCACTCCCAAGAAGCCTTGGGAATCCATCTCAATGGATTACATGTCTGGAATTTTGTCCACTAGGCAAGGGAATCACTGCGTATTTGTGGTCGTTGACTGGTTTTTGAATATGGCCACCCTCATAGCCTGCAAGAAGAATATCACAATGACAAATAATGCCAAGCTCTTATTAAAACAAGTGTGGGTCCACTTTGGGATAACACAGACCATGATCTCCGACCGGGACAACAGGTTCCTCAACACATTTTAGTCGAGTCTCTAGTCACTATTGGACACCAAGCTCACAAAATACACTGCTTTCCACCCCTGAAAAAACAACCAAACAGAGGTCGTCAATCAGATGATTGTGCACATCCTACGCATGTACAACTCTAAGTATCCACGTACATGGGATGGGAATCTCCCCTATGTTCATCACAATTACAGCAGGGATCTCCATAGCTCCACCGGACATAGTCCATTCCAGGTGGGGCTGAGATTCCAACTCTTGGGACCCATTGATGTTTCACTTCCTCTTTCCACCACACAGACAAACTCTTCCCATGATCATTCTACGATCGATAAAGCCACCAAATTTAATGAGCGGATTTAGCACATCCGCTAATAGGTCCAGGATATTTTGCAGAAATACAATGCTAAGTACAAGGAGTGCCATGATCAACACGGAGTACCACACCAGTTTTAGGTTGTTGACAAATTCTAGTTACATTTACAGAAGGAGCATCTCATAGGGAAAAATCGGAAGCTTCGCCCACTTCACTATGGGCCTTACACTATCACCAAGGTCGTGGGTAGCAATGATTTTGAGATCAACATTCCACCCTTCCCTGGCATGCACCCAGTGTTCAATGTGGACCTCCTTTGGCCATATTTTCAACCATTATTGGACACCTCATAGATCACAGAACAACTGACACACACATAGCTCAACCCTAACTGCATGGAACAAGCATCCACTGATCATATAGTGGACACACAAGTCAAGTGAACTCACCAACATATGATCCATGTTTATTAGGTTGTCAAGGCAGGGAAAATCCTACACCAAGGCAAGTAACTCACCCGGGGTCAAATCCAACAGAAGTTTCCTCACCTGATGGGGGAAATCAATGCAATGGATATCATTCCTTCCTAAGGGGGGAGGATTGATCCAATTGGATATTGGTGGCCACCCACCTATTCCAACTAGATCCTCTTGTCCATTTTTAGTTCAACACGTTCTTTTGTACTTCTTTGTAATTGTGGGTTCTACACTGTTGGGGATGTACGAATACCTACACATGTTCCAGGTGGATATTGGTGGCCTCTCACCTAATCCAACTGGATTATTTTGTATGTTTTCATGTCAACACATCTTGTTGTACTTCCAGGGACGTTTTGGAGGCCTAAACATTGTTTTTTTGGCTTGCAACAATGAAATTGTATACAGAGTTAGAGTTTGACGACATAATGTGTAGTTTTCTGAAATAATTTTCCAACGGGCTATCACGCGCCTAAAACAGAGGGCGTATGCAAAATTTACGACCCCATGAAATTGAGGTACCAACTTACCCATAGGGGCCAACATGACTTTTGACGTTTCACCTCCTAGGGTTAGGTTTTTGGACGTTTAGGGTTTTGGCATTCATGAGTAATATAAAAAATGCCTCTAGAGCCTCATTGTAATTCATTATGCTCAAACGGATGCACGTAGCAGCCACATCTCTTCTCAGAGATAGCTACCACCATTCAAGAAAGTGTTTCAGTTATGCAGTTTTATAGTTTCAACCTATTTCATTATTCAATAGAAGATATTTTTCACTAGATATATGTGTTATTCTTTATATCTTTGTGTTTATTGTATTAATTCTGTTAATCAGTTCATTCCACTCCTAAATCCAGATCACATAAGCAACACTCAAGCGCAGGTTCCAATTGATTTTAACCATTTAAGGTCTCAGGGATGGTGACTGTTCTGAGGAGCAAGGAGGTGTCTACATCCCACTAACAACAAGTCCAACATGAAATATATCAATCCATAAATCCTATTCATCAATCAATCATGGCGCAAGGGTAATCATTATCGTTATCAATCATACATCAAAATTTAATCATTCGTTGCATGCGAGAGTAAATCATTCTAGAACAATCACCTGTCAACTTAAGTGATGGAGCAAGAGAAAACTAGTTTCTAAATTAGTCATACATCTACATAATTTCATGTTGCAAGATTAATTAGAAAATTATTCATGACACAAGAGTGATCAACGTTAAATTCAAGGTGCAAGAGAAATATTACAAAGAAATCACATGCCCACTTAAATTAAGGTGCACAAGTAAATTTTATTACTAAACTAATCATGCATCACCATTATTGCAATGTGTGTGAGTAATCAAATCTAAATCATTGTACATCCATCATTATCCCAATGCACAAGCAATCCAATTATTTAATCACAACATAATTAATGGCGCAAGGTAAATATTCATTAATTTTTTATGGCGCCAAAAGTAACTACACACGTGTCCATCCACACATAACTATATATCATGGTGCAAGTAATTATCAATTAAATTAAGGCGCAGACGAAATAATCACTCAATCCATTCAGTATCAACATTAATTCAATGGTGCCAGAGAACCCATTACTTAGTCATTACACATAAACAAATTTTTCATAGCACAAGCAGTCCAATGTCTAAGCAATCATTCTTTACATCAAGATTTTGTTGTGTGTAAGAAGTCTAATATCTAACAAACATACATTATAGTATAATTTCAGTGTGCACAAAGAGTCCAATCTATTAATTTAGGGTCACAAAGGAATAACTACAAGCAACCACATGTCTACTTTATTCAAGGCGCGCAAGCAAATTTAATCACTTAATTTATCACACTTCAAGATTATTTAAGCGCTAGGAGAATCCATAGTTTGTTCCTTGGATTTATTCAGGCGGGCCTAAGCCCCTTTTTAAAATGACCGGTGAGGCATAATAAAACATATCAGATATCTGACATCAAAATTTAATTGGAACATTTAACTAACATTTAAGTTGAACATTTTAATAACCCTTTACATTGAACATTAAATAAAAATTCAGTTGAACATTAATAAACATTTAATTGCACCTTAAATAAACATTCAAGTTGAGCATTAAATAAACATTAAGTTTAACATTCAATAACATTTATTTGAACCTTTAATAAGCATTTAAGTTGCGCATTTATTTGGGCCTAGGTATCAGATATCAAAATTTAATTGAATAATTAATAAACATAAAACAAAAACTGATAATAAAAATAAAATATAGATCTCACTTACCCCTGATACAAAGCTAAATTGAAGGCTTAAAAAGATGAGTTGACCATCTAAACAAAAGAAGGTCCCCATACACATGCAACTTGCTATAAATGCCAAACTGATGAGTGAATAAGTGGCAATTCACAAAATAAGGAAGCCAACATAAATTCACTGAGTTATTAAGAAAAAAAAGCTAAGCTTTTGTATGGAAGAATGCTGTGTAAAAAGGAGGTAAATCACAGAGAGAAGGAAACATAAATTTCACTGAGTTATTAAGAAAAACGTTGAGATTTTGTAAGAGAAATTTGTGTCAGTTTCCTCCCCACACAGTAATATGCTAACACAAAATCGTGCAGAGATATGTGGTCGATTTGGGTGGGTTTATTCCATGAAAACACAGAGATAATATAACACCAAAAACACGTAGAGATATGTGGTCTATTATGGTGGGTTTCTTCCATGAAAACGCATAGATAATCTAGCACAAAAATGCGCAGAGATCTGTGGTCGATTATGGTGGGCTTCTTCCATGAAAATATAGAGATACCATGAAGAAAAACATTGTACACAGGTAGGGAAATCACTGTGTAAAGAGGTGAGGATTCGCTAAGAAAAAGTAGATAAAATCGTTGTGTAAATAAAGTGAAAACTATTGGGCCAAAGAAAGTGAAATTCACTGAGTTTTAGGGGAAATATTTCTCTGTGTAAAAGGAAGGAAAGAAACACAGACCAATTCCATTTAAATTTCAGAGCTTGGGTTCGCTAGGGAGAAGGTGAATTAGATTAAGCAATTGACCAATCCATTTAAATTTCAAATCTTGGGTTTCGCCAAGGAGAAAAAAAACGAAATCAATAAGCAATGGTGAAAACATAAGGATGGGATATTTTCTCATAGGGAAACACATAAATACAAATGATGGGATCACCGCAACTATATAATTAATTTAAATCTCAATAAAATTTGAACCTTCAATGGAATTACCCCAACAATACTTATACAATAGAATTAAACTACATTTTAATTTGAATCTTAATGAGTTCATTCTCAGTTTCAGATTACCGTAACTAAAGTCGAAGAATCTGAAGTTGTTATTCTGCACTTGCACTCCCTCCAGTCACCCGCTTTCTAACCATTGAGACTTCAATGGTACCTCATGTTATCACACAAAGTTGTTAAGGGTCGCATGAAGTTGTTATTAAGACCTAAGTCTGTACCCCTTCCTTGTCTCTCTCTTTTCCGCATACCTTCCTCGAAGTTTTTCCTCTCCTGGTTAATAAATTTGGTTTCTCTTTTGTTAAATAACTTGGTTTTCCTTGGTGTCTTGCTTGACTGATTTTTTGTACAAATTTTTTCTGTTTTTCCTAAAGGATAAACACATATCATGATTTGGTTCAAATTTATTGGTCATCTTGTTTTCCATTGATTGATCTCACAACAGGTCGTCCAACTCCTTTGTTTGCATAGGAAATACCCATGAGCACAAAACACAACATTCAGAGAAATCCATTTCAGGCTTGAAATATAAGCAAACAAACAGGTTCTATTTTCAACCGTAAGATCTGAGCGAGAGCAATATCAACCATCATATCAAGCAAAGATTAAGTCACGACCATCAGATATCATTGGAGAGAAATTGAAGGTGGGGAGGCATCACAGGGATCGAGAAGCAAATTAAAGTTTTTTCAAGTTGTGAGCCTACAATCGCTCATTATCGTTGATCTTTCTAGATCAACAGATCAACGGTGCATATCGATCCCACTACGAAGGAGCATATTCTCATTGTAGGGATCGGGAAGGAAATTAAATTTTGTGCAAGTTGTGAGCCCAAAATCGCTTAGGATCATTGATATTTCTAGATCAATAGATCAATGGTGGATATCGATCCCACTACGGATGAGCATCTTCACTTTGCAAAGATCGGAAAGGAAATTAAAGAGTGAGCGAGTTGAGTTTCTGCAATCACTTGTGGTCATTGATCTTCAAGCAAGGGACACGTGTCAGGTGATCTCATACTCTAGGAGGAAGCAAGTAGAAGCTGACTGAGTAAAGGACTCCTGAAGGCCCAAAGCCCAAAGTTCATCTGGATCGTCCATCAACGAGGACACGTGGCACCATATCTATCACTTCGGAGACCTAGCACTCTAGAAGGTTTATGGAGTGAAGCACTAGAGCAAGAATTACCCAAAGTTACAAAATAAATCTTGGTTGTCCAAATCAAGAGCCCACGTGCAAGCATATCTAACACTTCGAAAATACGACATTTCGGAGGATTGTGCGAGCAAGCAGAAGAAAAATCCTAAAGCCTGAACTCCCGAATGGAATCTCGGTTGTCCAAATCAAGAGGCTACGTGCAGGCAATTCTAACACTTCAGAAATATGACACTTTATAGGATTGCACGAGAAAGAAAAAGAAAACTTCTGAATCCCGAACTCTTGAAGTGAATCTCTGCCATCCAAAAAAAGAGGACATGTGGAGGAAGATCTCTCACTTCGGAGATATGACACTCTGGAGGATTGTAGGAACTATGCATTGAAAAGGCCCAAATCCCAAAATCTCAAAGTAATTTTGGACCGTTGATCTCAAATCAACAAGAGCCATTGATCTTTGCAACAGGTAAGAAAGGAATATCACTCGAAGGCCCATAATCTCGAAGTACCCCCTTCGGAAATCTCGCTCACCCATCCACCTCTGCATCCAATCACCTCATCTCCCTGTTTGACATTTTCCCCCACATCCTCTTGTTCATAACCGGTCATGTTTTCCCCATGACCGTTTGGCCGACAACTATTCCAGTAAAGATCCCGCACTGAATTAAGCTGACAAGTTACCAGTGTCATCATCCAATTTCATTTACAAGGTAATTCACAGTAAGGTTATGCAAAGGTATATATGGAAAAGGAACCAGTGCGAGAGAGGAGTAAGAAGATCATGTGCATTTGAAGAACATGGCACTGGAGGAGATGCGCCCAAGAAACAATAATTCATGAGATTTATATCTTGTCAGAGTTGTTGCCAACAGGCTCCCTGATTCTAGCATTCTTTTAGATCCGCTTGCACAGATGTTAAACAAGTAACTTTTTGTGGAGAATCCTAGGACAGGAAGGGCAACTTGCATCTCAAGTTGTTATCTACTATTTTGATTATAAATTCTTGAGAAAAATGTCATGTTGAGCTTCTGATGGTTAAGAAGAGATCCCTTTTGCAATATTTTGACTAAACATAGTTGTTCTCTAGTTATGTATGAGAGTTGAGACATTTTTATTAATAGAAGTCAGTTTCATTTCATCATCTTGCTTCCTCTGATTCTGAAATTATCATTATTGGATGATCCATATGAGATGTTGTGGTTTTGTTATAATGGAGGTTTGATTATAATGTTGCTATGAATGTTTTTCAATATTTTAAACTTTAAGTTCAAGAAGTTCTTGTGACTGAGTTTTTCTTCTCCTAGCTTCTTGAAGTACTGATGCGTATAGCATACCTCTCCACATTTCTCACTAAGTCTTCCTTCTATTAACCTTTATCCTTAAACCACTGACTAAAGTTAATAAAAACCTCATTTTCTTATGCATTCTATCCCTGATTTTTGTGCCAAAACATTCTTATGTTGAGTTTTTTCCATTTGACCTTTCATCATAAATTTACATTCACAAACCTTTTGATGGGTACTGGGCTTATCCTCTTGCAATCTGAGGGTGATTCATAGTGATAACATTCTTGGAACTACTATCGAGGAACGAATTTAAGACATTTCCATTGGATTGAATGACAAAGAAATATTGATTTTGAAGGTGCATTAGAATTCAGTAAATTAAATATTGCAACTTCCACCCAATGACTCCACTGTTTCAGTTCTGGCTCCCAAAGGAAAACACACGAGGTCTACTTCACATATACCTTTGGAAACAATTGAAGTTGAACCAGGTAATATTATCAATAAAGGAGAGGCTTCTCAAGAATTCTTTTCAACTACTGTACCAGGTACTTCTGGTCATTTACATGATTTTACTTTTAAAAATCCAGTAGCTATATCAAATCCTCCTCTTTTACCTTCTGTTGAAGTTTCTAGAAGTTTGGATTTTAAAATTTTTCCTGTTGAATACTTTTTTTTTAGCCCCAAATTGAAAGAAGAAAATTTTGAAACTCTTGATTTTCCTGATGTTGTAAGTTGGTTCAGAATTGAGAGTCTTGAAGATTTTTCTACTTTGGGATTTCCTACTCCTCCTCCTATCAAAGTTATTGCGACTAAAGAAGAGGAAACCTCTTTTCCCTTGGACCCTATACCATCTTCCTCCAAGACTCAAACTCTTCCTATGAAAATTGAAACCTCTTCATCCAAGCTTCCTCTTTCTCCAAAAATCCAAGTTGCATTTGTAGTTGTCAAAACTGTATCTCACCCTTGTTCCCCTATAGTTCACAACCCAATGGCAGGTGCTAATCTTCCTAGAAATAGGATAGATGCCATAATGGTTTCTAGGTATGCCCCTCTCATTTTACCTCATCCTATGAATCCTCTTATAGTTGGAGACTACCTTAAGTACATGCCCAAGTTCACAGGGGAGGAAGACATAACTGCAGAGGAACACCTTGCAACTTTTTATAGTTATGCAGATAATATTAACATTAAGAAGGAATATGTATGGATGAGGGTATGTGTACAAAGTCTTGATGGTGAAGCTAGAAAATGGTTTAGGGGTTTTACTCTTGGATATATTGTCGGGATTGAATCTTTGGATGATTCTTTCTTGAGACATTGGGGAGATAAAAAGGATTTCCTTTATTATATTACAAAATTTGGATCACTTAAGAGGAAAGAGGGGCATTCTGTTTCATACTTCTCAAAAATATTTAATAAAATGTACAACAATATTCCCACTAAAATAAAGCCTACATAAACATGTGCCAAGATTACCTATGCCAGTGCTTTTTACCCCGAGTTTTGCCTCCTGTTGAGAGAAAGAAGATCTACCTCTTTAGCTCATATGCAATATGCAACCTTAGAAGTAGAATTTAATATATTGGCAGCTGGAAAACTTAGGGGAAGTATGATAGAGATAGAAGGAAAGGTAAGGATGAAGCTTCAACCTCAGAATCCTCTATTGTCCACCCTTAAGTTGATGAACTTACAAAATTGGTAAAATCACTTTCTGCTTAAATGGAGAAGTTGAAACTTGAAGGAAAATAGATCTATAGGAACACACAAAATGTTGATAATAGAGGAAACTTAAGAATAAAAAAACATGCCCCTTAGGTCCTCCAAAGAGATCAAAGAAATAGGGATAGGGATGATAAAAAAGTCCAAGCCCCTCTCCAAAACAACCTTGTTGCTAATGAAGAAGGAGAGGATGAGGAAACTGATCCCGAAATGCATTGCCTTGGTGACACATATTCATCTCCTCATTTGACCCAATTTGCATATGAAGAGTCTCTCATGGATAGTCAGTTAAATGAATTGAGTAAAGGGGAAAAAACAGATGACAATCCTAGTAAATACAACCTAAGGTCCAAAAAGAAGGAGGGAAAGACTAACACTTCTGATCAACCCACTAAAATAGAAAATTATGCTAAGGCTATGACAACTAGAAACAAAGGAAAAGATGCACAAATCCCTAAAGCATTAATTAAGAGTCCCACCCCAGAAATTAAAGAGATTCTAAAATCGCCATCCTCATTTAGCTTTGAAAGTGAGATTCAAAAGATCAAAATACCTATACCTTTTTTGGAGCTGATCAAGAATGAGGAATTCAAAATATATCTTTCTAAAATGCTACAGCCTAAGCCTCCCTCTAATTCCACATATTCAGTCAACCTTCAAGATGAAAAACCAGTAGTCATCCTGGGACCTTTGGTAGAAGATAGGGATGAATCTTCCCCTCCTTTCTACACATCATTAAACATTCATGATAAAGTGTTTCACAACTGCTTGATGGAATCAATGGCATCTCATAGCATCATTCCTAAAACTTTCATGGATGAGCTTGGGTTGGAAATTACAAAAACCTACCATGACCTATACTCATTTTATTCTAGTAAGGTGAAGGGTCTTGGGGTTATTAAAGACATGTTGTTACCCTGTTCCAATTGCCAATGAAAAGTGTGGTCATGGATATTGTGGTGGATGATGTCCCTCCTAAGTTTGGTATGCTCTTGTCAAGATCTTGGATCAAAAGACTAGGGGGAAATTTGCAGATGGAACTTTCATATGCTACCATTCCTGTGTTTGGGGGAGAACATAGAAGGATTTATAGGGAGGCACAACTAGCCTACATCATCAGTGATGAAGAAAATCCTACCAATCACCTTATTTTTGCACTTGATACTGATTTAGGATCCAGTATATTACGGTTCACTGATGCTCCTCAACCACCTATTGAAATCAGAAAGAAGTCCATCACCTCTTGTGAAGATCCTCCTCCTAATACCTCTATTTGGAAGATGTTTTTTGATGGGGCCTCTTCTAAGGAAGGTGTTGGTGTTGGGGTAGTCTTTATTTCTCCTACCCAAGAGATCATATCTCTGTCCTACAAGCTTGAATTTGAAACTAAAAACAGTATGGTAGAGTATGAGGCTCTTGTTTTGGGCTTAAGGGTTTCTAAATACATGAGGATTGAAGAGCTAGCAGTGTTTGGAGATGCTGAATTAATTGTTCATCAAGTCAAAAATACATATCAAGCTAAACACCCCAGGTTAAGGACTTATAGAATTGAAGTTTGGGATCTTTTTGATAGTTTCTTCTTAGCTTTTAATATCTCATTTGTTCCAAGAGAGGAGAAAACTATGGAAGATTCCTTGGTTGTTTCAACAAGTAATTTCAGAGTTCCTTTTCCCCCTAAACTCAAATATGACGTGGAAGTGAAGTATAGACCCTCTATACCTAATGATGTCAAACATTGGAAGATTTTTGAGGATGATCTTGAGATAAAAATGTTTCTTGAGACTGTGGATGATTTTTCTGCCTTACATATTGATCAAGATCATGATATTGAAAGCATCCCTCATGCTGATATTTTTCTGAATAAAATTGCTAACCATCATATTGTTCAGTTTCCAAGTAACCATATTCCAAAAGGACTAGTTCCCTTGGAGAGATTGTTTGATAGAAATGATGTTGTTGTAAAGGTTAAAGGTTCAACTAAAAATGATGATGTGCTTGAATTCAATTTAGGCACAGAGGAGGATCCAAAGTATGTTAAGTTGTCTAGCAACTTGTCAAAGGAACAAAGGGATGAGTATGTGAATCTTTTAAAGGAGTTTGTTGTTGTGTTTCCATGGAAATATGAATATTTAAGAACATATGACATAAACATCATTGAACATAAGATCCCTTTGAAAGAGGAGACCAAGCCTTTTAGGCAGAAACTAATGCAAATAAATCCCATGCTGCTGCCTATTATGGAAAAATAAGTGAAGAAGTTGTTGGATGCCAAAAGCATCATTCCTTTGAGATACTTTGAGTGGGTGGATAACTTAGTCCCTTTGAGGAAGAAAAATGGGGAGATTAGACTATATGTTGATTTCAGGAATTTGAATAGAAGTTCCAAGAAACATAATTACCCCTTGCCAAAGATGGAGAATATTTTGCAGAGAGTCACTGGTTCATCTAGGATGTCTATGATTGATGGATTTTCTGGCTACAATCAGATCTATGTCTTTCCTAAAGATAGAGAGAATAAAACCTTCACTACTCCTTGGGGCACATTCATGTATGCTAAAATTCCCTTTGGATTGATGAATGTAGGGGTGACCTTTCAACGATCAAAGGAAAATGCCTTTATTGGGGAGAAGGAAAAGTTTGTAGTCTTCTATCTAGATGACATTACAGTGTTCTCAAAATTTGATAAAGAGAATTATCATCATTTAAAAAAGGTTTTCCTGAAGTGCAGAAAGTTTGGTCTCTCTCTCAATCCTAAGAAGTCTTTGTTTTCTATGAAGGAAGGTAAGTTATTGGGACACATTGTATCAGTAGAAGGGGTAAGAATTGATCTAAGTAGGGTAGAGGCTATCCAGACTTTATCTTTTCCTAGATGCAAGAAATAAGTTCATTCTTTCTTGGGGAAAATCAATTTTCTAAGAAGGTTCATTTCTAACTTTGTGGAACTAGTGAAGTACATTACAACCATGCTTAGGAAAGGGAATGAAGTGAAATGGATAGCTGAGGATGGAGAATATTTTGATCATATAAAAAAGGTCGTGACTGAAGCACTTGTGCTCATCAGCCTTGACTATTCCAAGGAGTTTCTGATATTTTCCTTTGCCTCATTTGACACATTGGCTGCTGTTTTGTTGCAGAAAAAACACAAAGGGGTTAGATAAGCCTATTTCCCTTTTTAACGGAGCATTGAGGGATGAAAAAATGAGATATGATATTATGGAAAAGAAGGCTTATGATTTGGTCAAATCCCTCAAGGCGTTCAAAGTATACTTTCTACATTATAAGATTGTTGCATATGTCCCTTCAGCCTCAGTAAAAGAGATACTGATCCAGCCTGACATAGATGGAAAGAGGAGAAAATGGATTGCTAAAATTATGGAATTTGACCTTGAAATGAAGCCCACTAAACTAGTGAAAGGCCAAGGTTTAGCAAGGTTGTTGGTTGAATCAAATTGAAAATCTTTGGGCGTTAATTTTATGAACATAAAATCAGAAAATAAGCAAGCTAATTTTGTTGATAAAAGCGCTCATGCCAGCCCCAATTTGGTAGAATTCACTTGGTATAAATACATCATATATTTTATGTAGAAGTTATAGCCTCCTAATGGTTTGGACAAGAAAAAGGTGAGATATTTTAGGCTTAAATCAATCATATATTGTCTTGTTGATCATGTATTGTATTGGAAAGATCCTCCAGGAGTTTTTTTTGAGATGACTGGATCCATAGGAGGCCCAAAAGGCCATGACTGAATTTCATGACAGCTTATGTGGGGGCCATTATTTTTGGAGAACCATAGCCTATAATATCCTTAGAGATGGGTATTTATGGACTAGCCTTTTTATTGATGTTTGTGAAAAGATTAGAGCTTGTGTCAAATGCCAAAAGTTTTATGGAAAGAAGCAGCTCAAATCTTTGCCTTTGAATCCTGTGGTGGTTTCTGGACCTTTTCAACAGTGGGGCCTTGACTTCACTGGGGAAATCCATCCAGCTTCAAGTGGTCAGCATAGGTGGATTTTAACTTCCACTAATTACTTTACCAAGTGGATAGGATCCATTCCTACAAGGAATGCCTCCCACAAGGTAATCATTAGTTTTATTGAGGATATCATGTCAATATTTGGTTGTCGAAGAAGGATTTTTACTGACAATGTTGCCTCCTTCAAAGTTGAACCATTGATCAAGTTTTGTGAACAATATGGGATTACATTAATACATTCTACTCCTTACTACCCCCAAGGAAATGTTTTGGCAGATTCCTCTAACAAAAGACTTATAAATATCATCAAGAAATTGTTAGAAGACAACAAAAAAGAATGGGACTCAAAGTTGAAATTTACATTATGGGATGATAGAGTTACAACAAAGAGGTCACTTGGTGTTTCCCATTTTCAGCTTGTATATGGAATTGAGGCTATCTTTCCTAATTGGCTTGCCTTTCCTATGGAAAAACTCCTCTAGGACTACCAAGGAGAACCTAATGATATGGTTAGGAGGATACAATAGTTGGTAGAAGTACATCAGACTAGGGAAAAACTACTTGACAAAGCACAAGACCATCAATAAAAGATCAAGCAAGCCTTTGACAAGAAGGTAAGCAAAGAATATTTCTAGCTGGGGGATCTAGTACTCAAGTGGGATGCACCCAAGCAAGACAAAGGAAAACATGGTAAATTTGAAGCCTTGTGGATTGGTCCTTTCAAGATTTCTGAGGTATTTTCAAATAACACTTATAAATTGCAGAACTTAGAGGATTTTGAAGTTTTTGGTGGCCCTGTGAATGGGAAATTTATGAAGAAATATTTTGCTTGAGCCATGATTGGCTTTCCATTCATTGTAAATATCACTTTTTATTTTGTAGTTTCTATTTGAATAAATGACCCCATAGCCCTAGGATAAGACACTAAAGTTTCTTGTTCTTGGCATCTCACATGGAGCATGCCATCCCCTGTGGAGCCAATGTTATCACATGAAGTTCTTAAGGGTCACATGTAGTTGTTATTAAGACCTAAGTATGCACCCATTCCTTGTCTCTCTCTTTTCCGCATACCTTCCTCGAAGTTTTTCCTCTTCTGGTTGGTAAAGTGGATTTCCCTTTTGTTAAATAACTTGGTTTTCCTTAGTGTCTTGCTTAACTGATTTTTTGTACAATTTTTTTTCTGTTTTTCCTAAAGGATAAACACATATCGTGATTTGGTTCAAATTTATTGGTAATCTTGTTTTCCATTGATTGACCTCACAACAGGTCATCCTAGTTATTTATTTGCATAGGAAATAACCATGAGCACAAAACACAACATTCAGAGCAGTCCATTTCAGGCTTGAAATACAAGCAAACAAATGGGTTCAATTTTCAGCCGTAAGATCTGAGTGAGAGCAAGATCATCCGTCAGATCAAGAAAGATTAAGTCATGACCATCAGATCTCATTGGAGAGAAATCGATGGTGGGGAGGCATTGTGGGGATCGGGAAGCAAATTAAAGTTTCTGCAATTTGTGAACCCGCAATTCCTCAGGATCGTTGATCTTGATAGATCAACAAATCAATGATGCATATCGATCTCGCTACAAACGAGCATCTTTTCATGGCGAGGATCGGGAAGGAAATTAAAGTTTGTGCAAGTTGTGAGCCCACAATCGCTCAGCATCGTTGATCTTTCTAGATCAACAAATCAACGGTGGATATGGATCCCACTATGGATGAGCATCTTCACTTTGTGGAGATTGGGAAGGAAATTAAGGAGTGAGCGAGTTGAGTCTCTGCAATCACTTATGGCATTGATATTCAAGAAAAGGACACGTGTCAAGCGATCTCGTACTCCAGGAGGAAGCAATAAGAAGCTGAGTGAGTAAAGGACTCCTGAAGGCCCGAAGCCCAGATTTCATCTGGACTATCCATCAACGAGGACACGCATCAACATATCTATCACTTTGAAGAATTATCACTCCAGAAGGTTTGTAGAGCGAAGCACTAGAGAAAGAATTACCAAAAGTTCTGAAGTAAATATCAGTCATCCAAATCAAGAGGCCATGTTCAGGTAGATCTAGCACTTTGGAAATACGACACTTTGGAGGATTGCGTGAGCAAGTATAAGAAAACTCCCGAAGCCCGAAATACCGAAGTGAATCTCGGAAATACAAATCAAGAGGCCATGTTCAGGAAAATATAACACTTCTGAAATACGACACTTCGAAGGATTGTGCAAGAAAGAAGAATAAAAATCGTGAAGCCCGAACTCCCAAAGTGAATATCGGTCGTCGAAAACAAGAGGACACATGGAGGCATATCTCTCACTTCATAGATATGAAACTTTAGAGGATTGTAGGAACTATCCATTGAAAAGGTCCAAAGCTTAAACTCCCGAAGTAATTGTGGACCTTTTATCTCAAATCAACAAGATCCGTTGATCTTTGCAGCAGGTAAGAAAGGAATATCACCCGAAGGCCCGAAATCTTGAAGTACCCCCTCTGGAAATCTCTCTCACCCATCCACCTCCACATCTACTCACCTCATCTCCCTATTCGACATTTGTCCCCACATCCTCCTGTTCATAACCAATCACATTTTCCCCATGACCATTTGGTCGACAAATGTTCTATTAAAGTGCCCACACTGAGTTAAGATGACAAGTTACCAGTTTCGTCATCCACTTTCAGTTACAAGGTAATTCATAGTAAGGTTATGCAAAGGTACAGATGGAAAAGGAATCAGTGCGAGAGAAGAGTAAGTATATCATGCGCTTTTGAAGAACATGGCACTATAGGAGATGCACCCAAGAAATAACAATTCATGACATTTATATCTTGTCAGAGTTGTTTCCAACATGCTCCCTGATTCTAGTTGTCTGTTAGATCCACTTGCATAGATGTTAAAATAGTATATTTTTGTGGAGAATGCTAGGATAGGAAGGCCAACTCGCATCTCAAGCTGTTATCTATTTTTTTTATTATAAATACTTGAGAAAAATGTCATGTTGAGGTTCTGATGGTTGGGCAGAGCTCCCTTTTGTAATATTTTGACTAACATAGTTGTTCTCTAGTTATGTATGAGACTTGAGACATTTTCATTAATAGAAGTCATTTTCCTTTCATCATCTTGTTTCCTCTGATTCTGAAATTCTCATGTTTGGATGATCCATATGAGATGTTGTGGTTGTGTTATAATGGAGGTTTGATTATAATGTTGCTATGAATGTTTTTCAGTATTTTAAACTTTAAGTTCAAGAAGTTCTTGTGACTGAGTTTTTTCTTCTCCTAGTTTCTTGAAGTCCTGATGCTTATAGCAAACCTATTCACCTTTCTCACTAAGTCTTCCTTCTATTCACCTTTATTCTTAAACCACTGACAAAATTTAATCAAAACCTCATTTTCTTATGCATTCTGGCCCATATTTCTGTGTCAAAACATTTTTATGCTAAGTTTTCTCCATTTGACCTTTCATCGTCAATTTACATTCAAAAACCTTTTGATGGGTACTAGCCTTATCCTCTTGGAATCTGAGGGTGATTCTCAGTGATAACACCTCCCATCCAATTCTAGGGGTACTCTTCTTCCCCCTTATCCCCTCGAGCTACAAAGGGGCCACACACAAACACAACCAGAAAACTCTAGCTCTCAGCTTGCCTCGAAAGGTAGAGCTACCACTCTCTTTTTTCAAGCTGGGTATCCCAACTCTCATAAGTAAAACCAGTCAAGGAAATTTCGACAACATAACTTTAGCAATAACCCATGTCCTCCATATTTCCTCTTTACCACTTGCTTTATAGGAGTTTTCCTCATGACACATTCCTCTTTCACATTTAATTCACTTTTTATTTAATTAAATTTAGAATTATTCCCCCTGTACACTTGTCACTCGTTCCCTTAGTTGCACCAATAAATCCACCTTTTAATTTAATTAAATGTCAATTTCCCTCACCAACCTAAAAGTTCTCCTAAAATCACTCTTAGTTGTCCCTTTATTCCCTCTATTTCCTTTTTAATGACTGATGCCTTTCTAAAACTTAGTTGTGTTTAATTTAGGAAAGCTCTTTAGTTAGACTAGATGAGATACCTTTCTATTCTTCCACATTATTTTTACATTTATTTCCTTTCATATCTTAGTTTCCAATTCGGCATTCTTTTGCACACAATTATATAATTAAATCTTTAGATATAATTTTTTTACTCTTTCAATTCCTAACTTGATTTTTCTTCATCCTCCACCATTTATTAAATTTATAATTTAGTTTTAGTCTTCTTACCCACTTTAGACTTAGGCTCAAATTTTTAAACTAGGCTTAGAATTTTTAAGGAGATTTTATAATTAATAAAAATTACTCATTTAATAAAAAAAATTAAGTCCGACAATGTCAAAACAAATATTATTTTCTAGGCACCTATGTTCATTGACTCACCTTTATTAAAAACCACAACGTTCCCTTCAAGATGCATTTTGTGCTCCAAGGGTGCCGTTCACCTTTATTCGAGTTTTATTTATGCAACGTGCCCTTCAAGATGCACTACGTGCTCTAAGGGTGTCACTCGCCTTTGACTGGTTTTGGTAATTGTCCAACCCTTGGAGTCATTAATCCATTAGGAAACCTTGTGAGAGACTAAGGGCCTCTAAGGAATAAGGACCCTGCCTTATTGCATGCCCCTTACAATCTTCGTGAGCAACTGTCTCAGTATGCTCTCACGATATCGTGGATCTCTCGAACTAGGTAATCGTTAACCTACAATTCAAGCCATGACAAAAGTGCTAGTAGTCTATGGTAGTGATGTTGCCACACCTCTCCCTCAATCTCTGGTTTCTATGCATGGCCCCTTTACTCCTTATGTGAGTTTGATTATCAAGCACTCACCAACCTACATCCATCAACAAAACCTATCAATGATCCATAAACCAAATCATAATATCCCCAATCATATATCACATATGCATAAGTGAAAAATCCAAACCAACACAATCCACTCCCTGAATCGATCAGGAGTCCAAGGTGGTCCATTGATGCCATCGACATCCTCAATTTATCAATTTTCCTGCACACTCAGAAGAAACTCGTCAATAGCATCTGTCTATACATAGATATCAAATAATATAACATTAGAATCCAACAATATCTTTATCATAATCCATAAGTGAAACAAGAAACCATACACGAAATTGGATCACTTGCACACAAGTGTCCTCAAATAATAAGTCAATAGTATGTGATCGCAAGAGAGGGATGTTACATACACTCCCTCTGGTTTTAAAATTTGTCCTAAAGTTTCACAATATATAAACGTAGTAAATAAATAATCTCATAAGATCTAAATGTCTAACTATAAAAAAAAAAAATGGAAACTGTTGGCGCATAGCATATGCGTCCTCCCAGGTAGTCGAGTGTGAAATATAATTTTCCCACTAGATCTTGACCTAATCAAATGTTCGATGCCATAGTTGTCGAATGTGATGGTCTAGAATGTGGATTGGCTCCACCGTGAGTGCACCCTCGTCTGACACCTACAAAGAAATCATGTCAATAACATGTGTAGGATCACTAACATAATGTCTCAAAACAGATACGTGAAAAACATCATGCATACACCTCAGAGAATCAGGCAAGGCTAGTCGATAGGCCACGGGCCCTTTCTTTTCCACAACTTCAAAAGGTACCTAGGAGAGATTTTAGCACCCTTTCCAAAATTGATCGAAATCTTGTGCGGTTTCACCCACAAGAAAAATTGATCACCAAATTCATAACTATGGTGAACACGATGCACATCGACATAACTCTTATGTCGGTATTGTGCTTCTTTAATCCTTTATCTTATCGTTTGCATTTTCTCTTCCATTCCTTAGATCGCTTCTGGTCCTACTAGGACCTTATCCTCAAGCATATCCTAGCTCAAAGGCGTCTGAAATGATCACCCATAAAGAAAATTGAATGGCACCATCTTAATGGTTCTTTGATAGCTGTTGTTGTACACAAAATCTACCAGTGGAAAAAAATATTCCCAATTCTTATGTTGGTCCATCATGTATATACGCAACATATCTTCCAATATTTGGTTCATTCTTTCTATCTTCCCTTTTGTCTGCCCTTCTGTCTCTGGGTGATATGCTATACTAAAGTTAATTTGGGTTCCCAAGGACTCTTGGAAGCTAGTCCAAAATTGTCCTGTAAACACCTATCCTCGATCAGATATGATCCTCTTAGGCACTCCATGCAATCTCACAATCTTGCTGCGAAAAAATATAGCTATTTTTGGCACCTAATATGTCATATGCATAGGGATAAAATGTGCACTCTTCGTGAGAGTGTCTATTACCATGAAAATCAAGTCATGCCTCCTTGTCGTCAGCAAAAATCCAACAATAAATTCCATCGAAAGGACCTCCCATTTTTATTCTGGAATAGGGTGGGGTTGTATTAGTACTGTCAGATGTCTATCTTCATCCTTCACTTCCTGACATTCTAAACATCTCGCCACGTAACTGACTATGTCCGCCTTCATTCCTTTCCAAAAGAATAAGGGTTTAAGGTCTGCCCTCATCTTCGTGACTCTTGGATAATCCATGTACATTGCTCTATGAGATTCATTTAAGATCAAACTTCTTAACTCATCGTTAGGCGGTATGAAAATGCAATTATTATACCTCATTAATCCATCATTGTCCAAAGTTAATCCCTCAAATTTTGGTACCAACATGGTGTCTTGTTCGATATTTTCCTTAAACTCTTTATACCAGTCATCGTCGTGCTGTATAGTTAGAATATTTTCACGAAGATTCGTCTGGAGAGGTATCACGAAAAATATGTGTGGTCTTCGACTCAACGTATCTGCCACTCTATTCATTTTTCCTTTTATGAAGGTAATCTCAAAATCATACTCGCTAAGAAGTTCTGACCAACGCCTTTGTCGTGCGTTCAAGTCACTTTGCATAAAAATGTGTTGCAAACCACAGTGGTCCGTTTTTAGTTCAAATTTTCATCCAATCAGGTAGTGTCTCCACACTCTCAAGGCATACACAATGGCCAACAACTCCAAATCGTGTGCTGCATAGTTCTCCTCATGCTTTCTTAACTTCCTTGAGATGTAAGTGATCACTCGACCGTCTTTCATCAAGACTCCACCTAAGACTTCCTTGGATGCATTTGTGCATACCAAGAAGTCCTTGTCCATGTCGGGGACCTTTAGTATCAGTGTGGTCATCAACAACTACTTGAGCCTTCGAAATGATTTTGTGCATTTCTGGGTTTAAACAAACTTCTTGTTTTTCCTTCTGCAATTCCGTAATTGGATTTTCTATCTTCGAAAAACCTTCGACGAACTGTCAATAATATCTAGCTAAACCCATGAAGCTACGTACTTTTGGTACGTTCGTCGGTGCAGGAAATTCCATAAAAACCTCTACCTTCGCTAGATCCATAATGATTCCTTCTCTGGAGATAACATGTGCTAAATAATGAATCATCAATTTATAGAAAGAGCATTTCGACAGTTTCCCGTATAATTTGTTCTCTTGCAAACACTGTAATACCAAGCAAAAATGTTAGTCATGTTATTTCGTCATCTGAGAATATATCAAAATGTCATCAATGAATACTTGAAAAAACTTGTCCAAGTATTCGCGGAACACCCCATTCATCAAGCTCATGAATACCCTTGGGGCATTTGTCAGTCCACATGGTAAAATAGTAAACTCATAATGTCCAAACCTCGTCTTGAATGTGGTCTTAGAAATGTCTTCCTCCTTGATCTGTAACTAGCGATATCCTGATTGTTAGCACTCTGTAAATTTTGTCTGGATGATAGACAAATGATAGAGGTAACTATTTCAACCAACTCTAGAGCTGAGGCACTAGCCTTCTCAACTCAGAGAGAGCTCTCTCGTGTCACTTGATATTTCTTTGGAAATCGGTGGCTAGATTTGGTTTGTTTGGGGGTTTTTAATAAAGTTGTTAGCAATGAAGGGGAGGAACACTCAGGGCTATGGAGTCAAAATTCTGAAAGTGAATGAAAACAATGATCAGCTGGTAGAACTCAAAGGCTAAATGAGGCGATTAATCTGAGTTATATTTGAATTTAAGTAGAGTGTAGAAAGATAGAGAAAAAAAATAACTGCATCAGAGCATTACTGAAATGAATTCTGAATTCGTCAAGAAGAAAATTACACAGTTTAAATTTCTTAAGCCAAGAGCATCACAAGATGAATTCTGGTCCTTTAACTTTCCAATTTAAACAGAAGAAAATGAAAAATGGAATAAAGAACATAGGAAATACATAAAATGAAGGGAGACAAAGCTCATATCATCACCATTAGAATCTTTTCATAGAGATTTCAAAAGCTTCAGCATATATATTCAATTCATCTTCAGGAAGTTACAATAGAGTTTGAAACAACCAACAATGTGCCCTTTCACTTCTGCCAACATTAATTCATTCAAATGTACCAGTATTTATAAAATTTGATTACAATGGATGAAATTGAAACATTTCAGATTCTAAAACTGATTATAATAATTTCAACTGATAGTCTCGGTATATGAACTGATTTACAATGATTAAAAAAAAGGACGTTTCAAAACTAGGGACGAAATTCTCTGACCGCTCAACTTCCTTTAGGACATCTATCTTTCCCTGATCTTCTATCGAACTTGCTGGTTTGGTGACACCTGGAGGTTACTTATTGGTTCCAGGAAAACTGCATTTCGTCTTGCCCAGCTGCATGATTTCCTTCCACTGTGAGTTAGAAGGAATCTTGTAATCCATCATCTCCTTTATCAAAATCTCCAGGTCAATGCACGTAGCGTAGGACATAGTTGACAACCCAATCTTCACTTTTTTAAACTGATTCAAAATCTCAAATTTTGCGGCCAAATACTCTACCAAACTTGGGCCTTTCAGAGTTTCCTCCATAGCTTCAAATTGGAATGATCCATTCTACATTGAATGAGGAGAGAATTGTAGTCTTCTTGATTGTATAATTTACCTTTTCCATCCCAAAATGGTGGGAGGCCCTTGATAAACAATTGTTCAAATGTATCCTTAAAATCCTGTATACTGTGCTCCATTTGCATAGCTTTGTTTTGAACTGATTTGAGCAAGTTGTTCTTGGTGATGATCCTCCT
>ML822558.1:54639-72232 GCA_009831015.1 Picea engelmannii | reverse complement strand
AGCCTGACATAGATGGAAAGAGGAGAAAATGGATTGCTAAAATTATGGAATTTGACCTTGAAATGAAGCCCACTAAACTAGTGAAAGGCCAAGGTTTAGCAAGGTTGTTGGTTGAATCAAATTGAAAATCTTTGGGCGTTAATTTTATGAACATAAAATCAGAAAATAAGCAAGCTAATTTTGTTGATAAAAGCGCTCATGCCAGCCCCAATTTGGTAGAATTCACTTGGTATAAATACATCATATATTTTATGTAGAAGTTATAGCCTCCTAATGGTTTGGACAAGAAAAAGGTGAGATATTTTAGGCTTAAATCAATCATATATTGTCTTGTTGATCATGTATTGTATTGGAAAGATCCTCCAGGAGTTTTTTTTGAGATGACTGGATCCATAGGAGGCCCAAAAGGCCATGACTGAATTTCATGACAGCTTATGTGGGGGCCATTATTTTTGGAGAACCATAGCCTATAATATCCTTAGAGATGGGTATTTATGGACTAGCCTTTTTATTGATGTTTGTGAAAAGATTAGAGCTTGTGTCAAATGCCAAAAGTTTTATGGAAAGAAGCAGCTCAAATCTTTGCCTTTGAATCCTGTGGTGGTTTCTGGACCTTTTCAACAGTGGGGCCTTGACTTCACTGGGGAAATCCATCCAGCTTCAAGTGGTCAGCATAGGTGGATTTTAACTTCCACTAATTACTTTACCAAGTGGATAGGATCCATTCCTACAAGGAATGCCTCCCACAAGGTAATCATTAGTTTTATTGAGGATATCATGTCAATATTTGGTTGTCGAAGAAGGATTTTTACTGACAATGTTGCCTCCTTCAAAGTTGAACCATTGATCAAGTTTTGTGAACAATATGGGATTACATTAATACATTCTACTCCTTACTACCCCCAAGGAAATGTTTTGGCAGATTCCTCTAACAAAAGACTTATAAATATCATCAAGAAATTGTTAGAAGACAACAAAAAAGAATGGGACTCAAAGTTGAAATTTACATTATGGGATGATAGAGTTACAACAAAGAGGTCACTTGGTGTTTCCCATTTTCAGCTTGTATATGGAATTGAGGCTATCTTTCCTAATTGGCTTGCCTTTCCTATGGAAAAACTCCTCTAGGACTACCAAGGAGAACCTAATGATATGGTTAGGAGGATACAATAGTTGGTAGAAGTACATCAGACTAGGGAAAAACTACTTGACAAAGCACAAGACCATCAATAAAAGATCAAGCAAGCCTTTGACAAGAAGGTAAGCAAAGAATATTTCTAGCTGGGGGATCTAGTACTCAAGTGGGATGCACCCAAGCAAGACAAAGGAAAACATGGTAAATTTGAAGCCTTGTGGATTGGTCCTTTCAAGATTTCTGAGGTATTTTCAAATAACACTTATAAATTGCAGAACTTAGAGGATTTTGAAGTTTTTGGTGGCCCTGTGAATGGGAAATTTATGAAGAAATATTTTGCTTGAGCCATGATTGGCTTTCCATTCATTGTAAATATCACTTTTTATTTTGTAGTTTCTATTTGAATAAATGACCCCATAGCCCTAGGATAAGACACTAAAGTTTCTTGTTCTTGGCATCTCACATGGAGCATGCCATCCCCTGTGGAGCCAATGTTATCACATGAAGTTCTTAAGGGTCACATGTAGTTGTTATTAAGACCTAAGTATGCACCCATTCCTTGTCTCTCTCTTTTCCGCATACCTTCCTCGAAGTTTTTCCTCTTCTGGTTGGTAAAGTGGATTTCCCTTTTGTTAAATAACTTGGTTTTCCTTAGTGTCTTGCTTAACTGATTTTTTGTACAATTTTTTTTCTGTTTTTCCTAAAGGATAAACACATATCGTGATTTGGTTCAAATTTATTGGTAATCTTGTTTTCCATTGATTGACCTCACAACAGGTCATCCTAGTTATTTATTTGCATAGGAAATAACCATGAGCACAAAACACAACATTCAGAGCAGTCCATTTCAGGCTTGAAATACAAGCAAACAAATGGGTTCAATTTTCAGCCGTAAGATCTGAGTGAGAGCAAGATCATCCGTCAGATCAAGAAAGATTAAGTCATGACCATCAGATCTCATTGGAGAGAAATCGATGGTGGGGAGGCATTGTGGGGATCGGGAAGCAAATTAAAGTTTCTGCAATTTGTGAACCCGCAATTCCTCAGGATCGTTGATCTTGATAGATCAACAAATCAATGATGCATATCGATCTCGCTACAAACGAGCATCTTTTCATGGCGAGGATCGGGAAGGAAATTAAAGTTTGTGCAAGTTGTGAGCCCACAATCGCTCAGCATCGTTGATCTTTCTAGATCAACAAATCAACGGTGGATATGGATCCCACTATGGATGAGCATCTTCACTTTGTGGAGATTGGGAAGGAAATTAAGGAGTGAGCGAGTTGAGTCTCTGCAATCACTTATGGCATTGATATTCAAGAAAAGGACACGTGTCAAGCGATCTCGTACTCCAGGAGGAAGCAATAAGAAGCTGAGTGAGTAAAGGACTCCTGAAGGCCCGAAGCCCAGATTTCATCTGGACTATCCATCAACGAGGACACGCATCAACATATCTATCACTTTGAAGAATTATCACTCCAGAAGGTTTGTAGAGCGAAGCACTAGAGAAAGAATTACCAAAAGTTCTGAAGTAAATATCAGTCATCCAAATCAAGAGGCCATGTTCAGGTAGATCTAGCACTTTGGAAATACGACACTTTGGAGGATTGCGTGAGCAAGTATAAGAAAACTCCCGAAGCCCGAAATACCGAAGTGAATCTCGGAAATACAAATCAAGAGGCCATGTTCAGGAAAATATAACACTTCTGAAATACGACACTTCGAAGGATTGTGCAAGAAAGAAGAATAAAAATCGTGAAGCCCGAACTCCCAAAGTGAATATCGGTCGTCGAAAACAAGAGGACACATGGAGGCATATCTCTCACTTCATAGATATGAAACTTTAGAGGATTGTAGGAACTATCCATTGAAAAGGTCCAAAGCTTAAACTCCCGAAGTAATTGTGGACCTTTTATCTCAAATCAACAAGATCCGTTGATCTTTGCAGCAGGTAAGAAAGGAATATCACCCGAAGGCCCGAAATCTTGAAGTACCCCCTCTGGAAATCTCTCTCACCCATCCACCTCCACATCTACTCACCTCATCTCCCTATTCGACATTTGTCCCCACATCCTCCTGTTCATAACCAATCACATTTTCCCCATGACCATTTGGTCGACAAATGTTCTATTAAAGTGCCCACACTGAGTTAAGATGACAAGTTACCAGTTTCGTCATCCACTTTCAGTTACAAGGTAATTCATAGTAAGGTTATGCAAAGGTACAGATGGAAAAGGAATCAGTGCGAGAGAAGAGTAAGTATATCATGCGCTTTTGAAGAACATGGCACTATAGGAGATGCACCCAAGAAATAACAATTCATGACATTTATATCTTGTCAGAGTTGTTTCCAACATGCTCCCTGATTCTAGTTGTCTGTTAGATCCACTTGCATAGATGTTAAAATAGTATATTTTTGTGGAGAATGCTAGGATAGGAAGGCCAACTCGCATCTCAAGCTGTTATCTATTTTTTTTATTATAAATACTTGAGAAAAATGTCATGTTGAGGTTCTGATGGTTGGGCAGAGCTCCCTTTTGTAATATTTTGACTAACATAGTTGTTCTCTAGTTATGTATGAGACTTGAGACATTTTCATTAATAGAAGTCATTTTCCTTTCATCATCTTGTTTCCTCTGATTCTGAAATTCTCATGTTTGGATGATCCATATGAGATGTTGTGGTTGTGTTATAATGGAGGTTTGATTATAATGTTGCTATGAATGTTTTTCAGTATTTTAAACTTTAAGTTCAAGAAGTTCTTGTGACTGAGTTTTTTCTTCTCCTAGTTTCTTGAAGTCCTGATGCTTATAGCAAACCTATTCACCTTTCTCACTAAGTCTTCCTTCTATTCACCTTTATTCTTAAACCACTGACAAAATTTAATCAAAACCTCATTTTCTTATGCATTCTGGCCCATATTTCTGTGTCAAAACATTTTTATGCTAAGTTTTCTCCATTTGACCTTTCATCGTCAATTTACATTCAAAAACCTTTTGATGGGTACTAGCCTTATCCTCTTGGAATCTGAGGGTGATTCTCAGTGATAACACCTCCCATCCAATTCTAGGGGTACTCTTCTTCCCCCTTATCCCCTCGAGCTACAAAGGGGCCACACACAAACACAACCAGAAAACTCTAGCTCTCAGCTTGCCTCGAAAGGTAGAGCTACCACTCTCTTTTTTCAAGCTGGGTATCCCAACTCTCATAAGTAAAACCAGTCAAGGAAATTTCGACAACATAACTTTAGCAATAACCCATGTCCTCCATATTTCCTCTTTACCACTTGCTTTATAGGAGTTTTCCTCATGACACATTCCTCTTTCACATTTAATTCACTTTTTATTTAATTAAATTTAGAATTATTCCCCCTGTACACTTGTCACTCGTTCCCTTAGTTGCACCAATAAATCCACCTTTTAATTTAATTAAATGTCAATTTCCCTCACCAACCTAAAAGTTCTCCTAAAATCACTCTTAGTTGTCCCTTTATTCCCTCTATTTCCTTTTTAATGACTGATGCCTTTCTAAAACTTAGTTGTGTTTAATTTAGGAAAGCTCTTTAGTTAGACTAGATGAGATACCTTTCTATTCTTCCACATTATTTTTACATTTATTTCCTTTCATATCTTAGTTTCCAATTCGGCATTCTTTTGCACACAATTATATAATTAAATCTTTAGATATAATTTTTTTACTCTTTCAATTCCTAACTTGATTTTTCTTCATCCTCCACCATTTATTAAATTTATAATTTAGTTTTAGTCTTCTTACCCACTTTAGACTTAGGCTCAAATTTTTAAACTAGGCTTAGAATTTTTAAGGAGATTTTATAATTAATAAAAATTACTCATTTAATAAAAAAAATTAAGTCCGACAATGTCAAAACAAATATTATTTTCTAGGCACCTATGTTCATTGACTCACCTTTATTAAAAACCACAACGTTCCCTTCAAGATGCATTTTGTGCTCCAAGGGTGCCGTTCACCTTTATTCGAGTTTTATTTATGCAACGTGCCCTTCAAGATGCACTACGTGCTCTAAGGGTGTCACTCGCCTTTGACTGGTTTTGGTAATTGTCCAACCCTTGGAGTCATTAATCCATTAGGAAACCTTGTGAGAGACTAAGGGCCTCTAAGGAATAAGGACCCTGCCTTATTGCATGCCCCTTACAATCTTCGTGAGCAACTGTCTCAGTATGCTCTCACGATATCGTGGATCTCTCGAACTAGGTAATCGTTAACCTACAATTCAAGCCATGACAAAAGTGCTAGTAGTCTATGGTAGTGATGTTGCCACACCTCTCCCTCAATCTCTGGTTTCTATGCATGGCCCCTTTACTCCTTATGTGAGTTTGATTATCAAGCACTCACCAACCTACATCCATCAACAAAACCTATCAATGATCCATAAACCAAATCATAATATCCCCAATCATATATCACATATGCATAAGTGAAAAATCCAAACCAACACAATCCACTCCCTGAATCGATCAGGAGTCCAAGGTGGTCCATTGATGCCATCGACATCCTCAATTTATCAATTTTCCTGCACACTCAGAAGAAACTCGTCAATAGCATCTGTCTATACATAGATATCAAATAATATAACATTAGAATCCAACAATATCTTTATCATAATCCATAAGTGAAACAAGAAACCATACACGAAATTGGATCACTTGCACACAAGTGTCCTCAAATAATAAGTCAATAGTATGTGATCGCAAGAGAGGGATGTTACATACACTCCCTCTGGTTTTAAAATTTGTCCTAAAGTTTCACAATATATAAACGTAGTAAATAAATAATCTCATAAGATCTAAATGTCTAACTATAAAAAAAAAAAATGGAAACTGTTGGCGCATAGCATATGCGTCCTCCCAGGTAGTCGAGTGTGAAATATAATTTTCCCACTAGATCTTGACCTAATCAAATGTTCGATGCCATAGTTGTCGAATGTGATGGTCTAGAATGTGGATTGGCTCCACCGTGAGTGCACCCTCGTCTGACACCTACAAAGAAATCATGTCAATAACATGTGTAGGATCACTAACATAATGTCTCAAAACAGATACGTGAAAAACATCATGCATACACCTCAGAGAATCAGGCAAGGCTAGTCGATAGGCCACGGGCCCTTTCTTTTCCACAACTTCAAAAGGTACCTAGGAGAGATTTTAGCACCCTTTCCAAAATTGATCGAAATCTTGTGCGGTTTCACCCACAAGAAAAATTGATCACCAAATTCATAACTATGGTGAACACGATGCACATCGACATAACTCTTATGTCGGTATTGTGCTTCTTTAATCCTTTATCTTATCGTTTGCATTTTCTCTTCCATTCCTTAGATCGCTTCTGGTCCTACTAGGACCTTATCCTCAAGCATATCCTAGCTCAAAGGCGTCTGAAATGATCACCCATAAAGAAAATTGAATGGCACCATCTTAATGGTTCTTTGATAGCTGTTGTTGTACACAAAATCTACCAGTGGAAAAAAATATTCCCAATTCTTATGTTGGTCCATCATGTATATACGCAACATATCTTCCAATATTTGGTTCATTCTTTCTATCTTCCCTTTTGTCTGCCCTTCTGTCTCTGGGTGATATGCTATACTAAAGTTAATTTGGGTTCCCAAGGACTCTTGGAAGCTAGTCCAAAATTGTCCTGTAAACACCTATCCTCGATCAGATATGATCCTCTTAGGCACTCCATGCAATCTCACAATCTTGCTGCGAAAAAATATAGCTATTTTTGGCACCTAATATGTCATATGCATAGGGATAAAATGTGCACTCTTCGTGAGAGTGTCTATTACCATGAAAATCAAGTCATGCCTCCTTGTCGTCAGCAAAAATCCAACAATAAATTCCATCGAAAGGACCTCCCATTTTTATTCTGGAATAGGGTGGGGTTGTATTAGTACTGTCAGATGTCTATCTTCATCCTTCACTTCCTGACATTCTAAACATCTCGCCACGTAACTGACTATGTCCGCCTTCATTCCTTTCCAAAAGAATAAGGGTTTAAGGTCTGCCCTCATCTTCGTGACTCTTGGATAATCCATGTACATTGCTCTATGAGATTCATTTAAGATCAAACTTCTTAACTCATCGTTAGGCGGTATGAAAATGCAATTATTATACCTCATTAATCCATCATTGTCCAAAGTTAATCCCTCAAATTTTGGTACCAACATGGTGTCTTGTTCGATATTTTCCTTAAACTCTTTATACCAGTCATCGTCGTGCTGTATAGTTAGAATATTTTCACGAAGATTCGTCTGGAGAGGTATCACGAAAAATATGTGTGGTCTTCGACTCAACGTATCTGCCACTCTATTCATTTTTCCTTTTATGAAGGTAATCTCAAAATCATACTCGCTAAGAAGTTCTGACCAACGCCTTTGTCGTGCGTTCAAGTCACTTTGCATAAAAATGTGTTGCAAACCACAGTGGTCCGTTTTTAGTTCAAATTTTCATCCAATCAGGTAGTGTCTCCACACTCTCAAGGCATACACAATGGCCAACAACTCCAAATCGTGTGCTGCATAGTTCTCCTCATGCTTTCTTAACTTCCTTGAGATGTAAGTGATCACTCGACCGTCTTTCATCAAGACTCCACCTAAGACTTCCTTGGATGCATTTGTGCATACCAAGAAGTCCTTGTCCATGTCGGGGACCTTTAGTATCAGTGTGGTCATCAACAACTACTTGAGCCTTCGAAATGATTTTGTGCATTTCTGGGTTTAAACAAACTTCTTGTTTTTCCTTCTGCAATTCCGTAATTGGATTTTCTATCTTCGAAAAACCTTCGACGAACTGTCAATAATATCTAGCTAAACCCATGAAGCTACGTACTTTTGGTACGTTCGTCGGTGCAGGAAATTCCATAAAAACCTCTACCTTCGCTAGATCCATAATGATTCCTTCTCTGGAGATAACATGTGCTAAATAATGAATCATCAATTTATAGAAAGAGCATTTCGACAGTTTCCCGTATAATTTGTTCTCTTGCAAACACTGTAATACCAAGCAAAAATGTTAGTCATGTTATTTCGTCATCTGAGAATATATCAAAATGTCATCAATGAATACTTGAAAAAACTTGTCCAAGTATTCGCGGAACACCCCATTCATCAAGCTCATGAATACCCTTGGGGCATTTGTCAGTCCACATGGTAAAATAGTAAACTCATAATGTCCAAACCTCGTCTTGAATGTGGTCTTAGAAATGTCTTCCTCCTTGATCTGTAACTAGCGATATCCTGATTGTTAGCACTCTGTAAATTTTGTCTGGATGATAGACAAATGATAGAGGTAACTATTTCAACCAACTCTAGAGCTGAGGCACTAGCCTTCTCAACTCAGAGAGAGCTCTCTCGTGTCACTTGATATTTCTTTGGAAATCGGTGGCTAGATTTGGTTTGTTTGGGGGTTTTTAATAAAGTTGTTAGCAATGAAGGGGAGGAACACTCAGGGCTATGGAGTCAAAATTCTGAAAGTGAATGAAAACAATGATCAGCTGGTAGAACTCAAAGGCTAAATGAGGCGATTAATCTGAGTTATATTTGAATTTAAGTAGAGTGTAGAAAGATAGAGAAAAAAAATAACTGCATCAGAGCATTACTGAAATGAATTCTGAATTCGTCAAGAAGAAAATTACACAGTTTAAATTTCTTAAGCCAAGAGCATCACAAGATGAATTCTGGTCCTTTAACTTTCCAATTTAAACAGAAGAAAATGAAAAATGGAATAAAGAACATAGGAAATACATAAAATGAAGGGAGACAAAGCTCATATCATCACCATTAGAATCTTTTCATAGAGATTTCAAAAGCTTCAGCATATATATTCAATTCATCTTCAGGAAGTTACAATAGAGTTTGAAACAACCAACAATGTGCCCTTTCACTTCTGCCAACATTAATTCATTCAAATGTACCAGTATTTATAAAATTTGATTACAATGGATGAAATTGAAACATTTCAGATTCTAAAACTGATTATAATAATTTCAACTGATAGTCTCGGTATATGAACTGATTTACAATGATTAAAAAAAAGGACGTTTCAAAACTAGGGACGAAATTCTCTGACCGCTCAACTTCCTTTAGGACATCTATCTTTCCCTGATCTTCTATCGAACTTGCTGGTTTGGTGACACCTGGAGGTTACTTATTGGTTCCAGGAAAACTGCATTTCGTCTTGCCCAGCTGCATGATTTCCTTCCACTGTGAGTTAGAAGGAATCTTGTAATCCATCATCTCCTTTATCAAAATCTCCAGGTCAATGCACGTAGCGTAGGACATAGTTGACAACCCAATCTTCACTTTTTTAAACTGATTCAAAATCTCAAATTTTGCGGCCAAATACTCTACCAAACTTGGGCCTTTCAGAGTTTCCTCCATAGCTTCAAATTGGAATGATCCATTCTACATTGAATGAGGAGAGAATTGTAGTCTTCTTGATTGTATAATTTACCTTTTCCATCCCAAAATGGTGGGAGGCCCTTGATAAACAATTGTTCAAATGTATCCTTAAAATCCTGTATACTGTGCTCCATTTGCATAGCTTTGTTTTGAACTGATTTGAGCAAGTTGTTCTTGGTGATGATCCTCCTGGCCCAGATGATCAACACAATTCTTTTCTTTACCCCAATAGTCTGAAGATTAGTGGTGGGCACATAATTTAGCAAATCAATAACATTCTGGGCCCATTCCGAGAGTTTCTTGGATAATGTTTTATTAACAACAGTACACCTGCTTCGGGCCGTGGTAGCCACGTTGTATTTGTCATTTATAAAATTAAGATAAACCCTGAACTTAGTAGCCTCTGTAGCAATAGCATCCTAGATCATATATTTATCTCCTTATAATAGTGTTTTACCTATTAACCTCGTTTTCATCTTGTTTACTCTCTCTTGCAAATATTGATTCTCTCTTTGGAGCTGATCCATCTTTTCATCTTTTATTTTCATCTCTTGTTTCATCTTTTCTAAGACCTCCTTAAGGATTTTGATTTCCCCTATCTGTAAACTTATTTGGGACATAGCTTGAACCAATCCATCAGTGCTTGATCCAACTTTTCTATTGGAAGTTATAATAACAACCATATCTGATGTTGGTACCTGTCCCTGTAACCAATTTTCTTTCTCTTTTTCTAGCTGCAACACTTTATCTTTGTAATTTACTGCTTCTTGTCTGAATGTCTCCTTCTCTTGCTCTAGAGAAGCTAGCTCTGTTGTCAGTGGATGCTCTGTGGAGGACATCCTCAACTTCTTATTTAGACTTTGGATCATCGTATCTTTCTCATCTAAAGAAGCCTTTACCCCTTGAGGGCCTTCAAATTCCAATCTTTTGACCTGTGTTTGCCAGGCTTTGATGGATGCTTTCTCCTGCTTCAATTGGCCATCTAATTTGAGTGCATGTGTTTTCAATATCGAAACCCTCAGACATAAACTCAGTTAGTCTGAATATAACATGTCACTCACATTCCTATGAAACTTTACTTTGTCTGGGGCACCAATATTTTCATAATGCATCTTGATTTCAGACACTTTATCATCATGTTCTATTGCTATATTAAACATCTTTCTTTCAACATCCCTGACTGAGAACATGGAACCCTTATGCTGGGAGATCTTCTCCACTTTGGGAAACAAGTCTCTTATTTCACTATTGGCCATACTTCCCTTCACAACATACTGGTTCATTAAGTGTTCTTTGGACTAATAAACTTCCCCATGTGTCTTGCTATATACATGTTTCTTGCTGCTGAAAACCCTTGAGCTACTTTCACTTTGTGGCATGCTTCCTGTACTAGTCTCTTTGTTCTTGGTTGCACTTTCCACCATCTCCATGCTCATTTTCTCTTTAGGCTCTTCTTCTTCCAGGTCCACTACCTGAGAAGGTGGTGTGATTTTCATTTTCTTGAGAATATTTTTGTGACTACTGGCACCCAGTGCCTTTGAACTACTCCTCTTGTTATAAACACTCACCTTTGGAGCTTTAATAATCAACTTTGGAGAAGTTTTCTGTGTCTGGATCTACTGAGGGGCATACTCTATTTGTTGTGTATGATCAAGCTACAAAGTGACTTCCATAATTTCACAGGCTTCTAAGTTTTCTAATCTATCAAATTCTTCAACTTGCTCATGTTCATAGGGGCTTTGTCTGCTCATTAGTCATCTCTTAGCTATGATATGGTGCGAGTCATATCTCCTCCCTTGTAGCTGTGTAAACCTAAATTCATTGAGTGTGGCTTGAATAAGAGCTAAACAAGACCTGGTCTTTACCAAAAAGGGCCCTACCATGAAAGGGAATTTTAAGTTAGATGCCTTGTGCATTTTTAGAAAATGCTTTGTCTTTGAAATGATCCTTTGTCTGATGAACTCTAAGGAAAATACTCTGGTAGTCAAAAAGACTGGTAAAAGGTAAGGTCCTTCTTGATAACTGTATACCCAAATTATAGTAGACTGTAAAAACAACATCCAATCTCCCACCCTGTTTTTTGGATTAGGTTGTAAAGAGCTTTTCATTTCTTCCAAAACCCTTGGCGGATCCATGCCGAAGATGAGACTATAAACCCTGGACATAATCTTGTTTATGAAAATAAGCATGGTGATTCTTTTGCATTTAGTCGAGATGATTGTTTCTTCAGGTAATTCGGTCCTATTTTATTCTAATATCATTCTCAGCAAGTGTGTGTAGTACTTGAAGTGTCTCAATGAATTGAAATTTACCAGTTGTTGGTGCATATTGTCAGCGATGGACTTGTCAAAACTTATGCAAATCGATTGACTAGAATCTGACATAAAAAGGGCAACAGGAAGCCCAACATGACTTATACTACAAATTTGTCATTATCTAACCCTAAAATTTGACTAAGTAGGGAACAAGACCACTAGAATTCAATAACCATGATGCTTACACTGACATGTAACAACATACTTTCAAAATGGTGTTCAGGTTTAACAATGGTTTGCAAAAATAGGGTTTTTACTTTGGGGGGACAGTCTTGGTAGACTGTGATCATTTTCTCTTCCTCAAAGGGCTCTGACACAGTGAGGGAAGACTCCGGTATACTGAGGGTGTGTTGAATTGACAGACTATCTATTTTTCATAAGACCTCTGACCCTAACTTATTCAAAATGACCTTTTCTTTCTGCGAATATTGTTCTGCACACCAGCTTATGAAATTTGGGAAAGGGAAAATGACTTCTACGGTGTAAGGGGTAATGGAATCTTAGGCTGGTTTGAGGAAGGGTATTCATTTTCCAACATTGTCTAGAAAATTGGATCTGGACACGTAAATGGGTGAAACTTTAATTTCTGTGTCAAAAACATCGGAATGCCTGTCAATTAGGGATTCTCATTTAGAGGCAGAGTCTTGCTCTTTCACGGATAAAACGACAGGGTTGGTGGCCATGATGAAAAATACATGTAACTCGGCGGAGAATGTGCAAAACTGGTTCACTATTGAGATTAATTTCGAATGGGGGGTTTGCGCCACTTTTCAAACGTTCGAGTGCTTTTAAATATTATAGAATAATGATCCAGGGCCCTCATTTTATATGCGTTTTCTGATATCGGGAATTGGAGAAAACGGTTTTGAGTTGACCGCTTTTCTCCCCGATGTGCCTCTAATGGCTCCATGCATCCAAGAAATGAAACCATTGTATTTTCCTCAAACCGCCTTCGAAAAATTATCCTCCGCACTACTTCAATGCCCGATATGTGTCTCGATCGTCGATCTAGGCTACTCCAAGATTTACGGTCCACCGGCTCTCATCAACTTTCAATATTGGGGGTTGGAAAGAACGGTTTTGGGTAGACTGCTTTTTTCCCTGATGTACCTCTAGTGGTGCCACATGTCCAAAAAATGAAACCATGGTATGTTCCCCGACCCACTCTCACATAATTAAACCCCATGCTATTTCATCGCCCGATATGGGTCTTGGCCGTTGATCTGGGTCGCTTCAAGATCTATAGTCTTCCAGGCCCCACCTTTCTTGCCTCCACTATATTTATCCATATGCCTCCATATGCGATCTTATCCTCCAAACTATCACGCTTCCATAGCGATGTAGCTCTTCGCTAAATTTCTGAGACTTGGATCCTATCTGAAATTTTTTATGGTGATAACATAGTGTCGAATTGGGGATGCTATCCTCCCTGCGAGGTAGCAAACAACTGTAGACTAAGTGCCTACCCATTGGGTTATGGTTTATTCGTGTAATGTGAATCTACTAGTCTTTATTCAAAAAATCAAAATTGACCCATCATAGCTCAAGGCCTTCACCTCGGGCTTCAACTATGCTTCTTTTATTCCAACTTCTTCAGGCGAAAAGAAAAACACAAAACGATCATGTACAATGAATGGAAGGGGTGATGATGTTTAAACAATATAATGCTTGAGGAACCTTCCATTCACATGCCCTCCTCTAGCGAGCTCTCCATTACTCTCCTGTAACAAGTATGCATTTCTCCCAAAGTATGTTGCAATTTTAAATGGGCCCAGCCATAGGTGATCAAATTTTCCATGTTTTCCCTTATCTTCATTTCTGGCATCCCACTTTAGTACCCAGTATCCTGGTTCAAAGTCATCCACCTTGGTATGTCTGTCGAAAGCCTCTTTGATCTTGTCTTGGCATAGTTGGGAATTATGGAAAGTCTTTTCTCTGGTCTACTGTACACTGATGAGTTCATCCACCCTTCTTTGTGTGGCATCTGTCTATGCGTCTTTCTCCTGCAACAATCTCATTACCGAAAACACCAATGTAGTAGGAAAAATTGCTTCAGTGCCATAAATGATCTGGAAAGGAGATGTTGCTATGGACCTCTTAGGGGATATTCTGTCAACCCATAGTGCATGGAAGAGATTTTTGTGCCATGCCTTTTTATTCTCTTACAATAATTTTTTGATGATTCTGACAAAGATTTTGTTCGAAGACTCAGCCAATACATTCCCTTGAGGGTAGTATGATGTAGAATGGCCAAGGATGATATTGTAATCACTGTATAATTTTTCTATTTTCTTGGATTTGAAAGTTGCTGCATTGTCTATTATAATCTTGATTGGGCATCCAAATCTGGATAGAATATTGTCTTCTAAGAATCAAATGATAACATCATCTATCGCTTGCCTGGTGGGAACTGCCTCAATCCACTTAGTGAAATAATCTGTTGCTGTTAGGATCCATTTATGTTGAGTTGAGGATTGTGGATGTATTTCCCCTATAAAACCAAGGCCCCACTATCTGAAAGGAGCTTCCACTGAAATGGGTTTTAAAGGCATAGACTGCAATTTTCCTTTCCCATCAAATATTTGACATTCATGGCACTTTGAAACCTCTTTATAAACATCGGGAAAAATGCTAGGCCAATAAAATTCATCCCTCAGAATTTTATGCACAGTTGTCTTCCAATAATGATGACCTCCATAGTCACCTTTATGGAACTCTCTGATGATTTTCTCTGCTTCTTATTCTATCAAATAACTGAATAAAATCCCCCCTGGATCTTTCCAATATAGCAATTCATTCACTATACAAAATTTTGTTGCCTTCAATTTTAAGAATCTGGATTTTTTTTTATTGAACTCCGGACGAGCTTGCAAATGTTTCAACACACAAATGATATATGCATACCATGTAGAGTCAAGAAATTTGTGGGATATTTGTGGAGTTGCCTTTTCTTCTTCTGTTGTACTGTCTGATAAGTCTGCAATGAAGTTTATTCCCAAGAGTTCACAGTTTTTTTGTGTTATCATCTTAGCAAGCACCTGTCCTTTGATCAACTTGGTGGTTTTAATTTCAATATCTTATTCTAATAGCACTGCAATCCATTTCCCCCTCTTTCCTTCAAGATCAGGATGAGTCAAGATGTCTTTTACTGAGATACTGGGTACATAAGCAGTGGTATGGGAGTGTAGGATGTAGAATCTGAATTCTTTCAAGGCATTTACTAGAGCATATGCTTGCTTCTCCATAATGTCATATTTTAAAGGAGCATCCCTCAATGTCTTGCTATAATACGCTATTGGCTTCTCAAAATTCTGGTCATCTTTCTAGGGTAGCACACCTGCAATTGTGTGTTTTGAGGCAAAAGAGAATAATATGAAATATTTCTCAAATTTGGGACTAGCTAGTACAGGAGAGTTGGTCAATTCCACCCTGATGTCTTGAAAGGAATTTCTTGCTTCAGGAATCCACTTTATTTCATTTCCCTTCTTGAGCATGTTGGTGATGTTTTTTATGATTTCAGCCAAATTTGGGATAAATATTCTCAGAAAATTCACTTTGCCCAAGAAAGATTGTACTTCCTTTTTACTTCTGGGTATGCAAATTTTTAGGATTCCCTCAACTCTGTTTGGGTCTACCTTTATCCCTTATTTGGAAATATTATGTCCCAACAACTTTCCTTCTTCCATGGAACTTCTTAGGATTTAATGTGATCTTGAAATTTCTGCATTTTTGAAATGCCCTTCTGAGATGTTTGAGGTGTTCCTCATCTGAGGCAAAATACACAATGATGTCATATAGGGGTGAAATCATGAAGGTGGGTTACACTTTCGTGACAATCAGGTCTCCAAAATTCCGAAAAACATTTTTTCGGCCGAACTAATAATATTTTTTGGCCGAAAGATATTGTTTTCGGCCGAAAAAATAAACGTCAAATCGAACGGAGCAATAACCGCCCCCTCGATTTGCGTGTACAAATTTGGTTGGCCGGATATTTTTTTTCCGACAATATGTTTTCGGCCGAATAATTGTTTGGCCGAACTATTTTTCGGCCGAACAATAGTTCGGCCGAACTATTTTTCGGCCGAACATTTATTCGGCCGAACTATCTTTCGACCGAAAGATTGTTTATATATGAACAACACATCGAAATTGGAATGATTTTCAAAAAAATTATGTGGTAAGCCACTGTGTGTCCGCGTTTGCAGTCGTGAGCGCAGGGAGGTTGTGTCGTGAGCGGTTGTGTCGTGAGCGCAGGGAGGCCGTGTCATGAGCGGTTGTGTCATGAGCGGTTTGATCTTTGGTCACATGAGCGGCTGTGTCGTGAGAGGTTGTGTCGTGAGTGGTTTGATCTCTGGTCATATGTAATACCCTGTCATTCACAAGGTTGTGTCGTGAGCGGTTGTGTCGTGAGCGGTTGTGTTTGCTGAGGTCGCCGGGAGGTCGCGAGCGCAACCGATGGGAGTGCAACCGAGGTCGCCGGGAGGTCGTGAGCGCAGCGGACGAGAATGCAACCGAGGTCGCTGGGAGGTCATTTCGTTTGCAACAGGTAAGTCTCTAAACCCAAATATTCGTTTTAATTCTGTGTAAAATATTCGTTTTAGATCTAAATATTCGTTTTAAATCTATAGATGTATGTGTAAAATATTTGTTTTAAAGGTATGCAATGGAATTAAATTTACAGAATGGAAATAAATGCATATATCAATTATGTTCGTTTATTGATAAATATTCGGTTCTGTTTAAACTCTGAACCTACATATGCATGTAATAGTTATGTTCGTGAATTGACTCATATTCGACTCTATTAAAGTTTGGAACATATATGTATGCATATAATAGCTCTCTATGTTTATTGATACATATTAGACTCTGTTTTAAAGTTCTGAAACACATATACACAGATATTGTCTCTGTTCGTTCATTGATATGTATATTCGACTCGGTTTAAGGTTTTGAAACATATATATGTATGCATATAATAGCTTTGTACATTTATTGATACATATTAGGCTCTGTTTTAAAGTTTTGAAATACATATACGCATATATTTGTTCTGTTAGTTCATTGATATGTATATTCGACTCTGTTTAAGGTTTTGAAACATATATACACATATATTCGCTTTGTTCGTTCACTGTTACATATTTGATTCTGCTTTAAGAAAATTGATTTCCAGAATTAAGTCTACAATTAAATCCTATAGTCTATTTACTGAATTTCGAATAGCCATTGTCCTAGGTTATTGCATGCATACCATCATTAAGGATCCCATTAGAGTAATAACCAATTCTTCCAACAGAGGTAGAATACAAAATATTTTACACATACATCTATAGATTTAAAACGAATATTTTACACATACATCTATAGATTTAAAAACACAACGAATGTATGGTGTGTAAAATATTCGTTATGTTTAAATTTGTAAAATATTTGTTTTCAATCTATAGATGTATGTGTAAAATATTCGTTTTAAATCAGATTGTTTCAAATTCGTAAACCCTAAATATTTCCTTGAAATTTGGCATCAAACGGTTTTTCTTTATTCCGGGATTGGTATAATCCTAATTCAGAACCTTTCAATTTTCCCAAAGATATGATGACACAATTTTTTAGTCATTAAGTGAGATGGTAGTGCCTTTGGATTTGGTGGATAAATCCTTTGTTGCATGAGCTCGTATGCATATCTATGGCCTCTCAATT
>ML822558.1:29397-50617 GCA_009831015.1 Picea engelmannii | reverse complement strand
TAATAAATCTCATCAAATTCTACCTAGACATTGTCTCCTACAAAAGTGCTAGGATATAATATTACATGCCATATTCCTTTCCTACTAGCCATCATTATTGGTCCTAGGAAACAAGTAGAGAAATACCAACTTATTCTTGCTTCAATTTTCTCTTTCACTAATGTCCAAAATGAAAAGGATTTCATTGATCATATGGTGTCTATCGATATGTTATCGGTGGCTTCTTGGTAGTTTATACAAATATTTGTGTAGGAGTTAGTATAGTTAACGCACATTATTCTTGGTAGTTTATACAACAAGAGGAGGAGGGTCTGTGCACATTAACCCCACACAGGAAAGTTGCAGCAGTTCCAACACACTTTACAACAACAAAAGATAGAGGGCCGCAACAAGGAAGACTCCAACAAAAAAAATCAAGAGGACTGCAGCAAGGAGATTCCAACAGAAAATCTAGAGGATCGCAGCAAGGAGACTCCAACAAAATATTTCAAAATTATGTATTTAGTTCAACTATATCCACAACTATCCTTGACTGTGATGAGTGAAGGATAAGAGTTTGCCCTGCTGTCTATGGACCCCTTACTTATATTTTAGTTGATTGATTCATGGCTGAATGACCAGTATTTGTGTTTTCTAATGAGCAAGTACCTTTGTGGCTTAATTGTTTAAAACTTTGATTTATCTCTGTGTTTTAAATTGCTTGAACTTGTGTACATCTTTGGATTTTTTTTGATAAACTTTGCATTGTGGATAGATATTGTGGAGTGATGTCGACACGAAATTATGCAAACATTCCTTGGAAACGCTCTATGCATTCTCAAGAAGGAAGAACAATGACTCCTTCTTCAACTGAGACTCCGAGTGAGGTATATAACAATGAATTTTTATTTTTCATTAGAAAAATCTATGTCCATATCTCTTTGAATTGTTTCCCCTGCATTCATAAGACCAAATGACATTTTCACATACGTGAATGTTCCCCATGGTGTGGTAAACATTGTCTTCTCCTAATCGTTAGGGTGTACCATAATCTGATTGTATCCAAAGAAACCATCTAACATTGAAATCTTTTGAGATCCCACCACCTTCTGTAAAATATGATCCATTTTGGGAAATGGGTAGTTATCTTTAAGAGATACCTTATTCGGGTTCCTAAAATCCACACACAACCTGATTTCTCCACTCCTTTTTCTAACTGGCACCAAATTTTCCACCCATTTGGAAAACCTTAGGGACACTATGATTTTGGCTTCAAATAGTTTCTTCACTTCTTTCTGTATCAAAGGTAGCAGTAAAGGAGTTATCCTTCTCAATTTCTGTCTGAATGGTTTGTGATCTTCCTTTATTGGGATAACATGCTAGATCATACTGGTATCATAAACTTTCAACTCATCATAACTCCAAGAAAAAACATCAGGGAACTCTTTCATTAATTTGAAATATCTTTCCTTGACTTCAGGGCTGAGATTTTTGGACATCTTGACGATTTTTGGATCTCCTGGAGTCCCAATATTGCAATCTTCCACATCCCCTTCATTTATTGTAATCTTTGGACTTATGGCCACATCATTATTATAAAAGAGTTTCTCCAAGCGAACCAGACCTTTGGGAATGATGTTTCTCTTCATCTGAACAATATCTCTGCCTGCAATCTGATTGTCAAAATACCCTTCCTTTGTGAAATCAGTTGCATCCACCTCATCATCACAATATTCCTCATAAATGTTTAAACTCTCGAACTCATTCTCCATTTTGAGGAAGCTTTCTATATGTTTTTCGTCCTCAAAAACTTGTCAGTGCTTCATATTATATGGTACTGTTGGCCTGTACTTGACCTCAACCTTGTAGGATTTTTCAGGGAAAATTAGAACTCTGAAAACTGCTGCTGAAGTAGCCAAGGCATCAACAACTTGATTCTGTTCTCTTGGAATTGCTGAAAGATTGCATTCTGTAAACTTCTCAAGGAAGTCTAGTACCAGATTTCTATAAGCCATCAGTCTGGGGTGTTTTTCTTGGTATATTCCTTTGATTTGATTTATAATTAGCTCAGAGTCTCCATGTACAACAATTATTTTGGCACCCTATTATTCCAAAACTTTCAACCCAAATATTAATGCTTCATATTCATCCATGTTATTCAATCATTCAAAAACAAGCTTATAAGAACATAATTTGGAGACTCCTTTGGGATGATTGATCCATACGCCAGCTCCATCTCCTTCTCTACATGCAGCTCCATCAAAATTCATTTTCCATATCTGATCCTCCACATCTTCTTGCTTCTATGAAAACTCCTCTATCTGCTAGTCAGGCTTGTCTTTGTCAGCCATAATGATTTTTGTTTCCTCTTCTTAGGAGCACAGGTCATTGAAGAAAATAGAAGACCCAAATTCAGTTTCCACTGAATAGATATGATGATTGCTAGGCTATGATTTGTTGCTGACCATGTATTTAAGCAAAACCTCTCTATACAATCTTTTGTATTGACAAAAGACAGGAATAGTGGCATATGCCATGTCCATCTGGAGGGTTCCTTTTAATTTTGCATCCCATGACCTGGACAACAACATACCAAATTTTGGAGGGATATCAGCGACCACTACGTCCATCACCATATTATTTAAGGGGATTTGTGCCAAAGTCACCATCAGATATTTGATCAGGCCAAGGCATTTTACCTTTCTTGAATCGAAAGAGAACAGATCTTTATAAGGTCTTGTGACATCAAGACCCAATTGGTCCATGACTACTTTGGGCATTAGGTTGGGATATGCTCTTGAATCCAACATAACATTGTGCAAGGTCATGTCATGGATTTTCAAACTGACATAAAAAGGAGGCACTTCTTCATTTTCATGGATTTCTTCTACTCTCGGTCCAAATAAGATGGTTGGGTGATCATAATGTACGTTCAGGGTATCAGAGGGTTGCCCCATATTAAGCATCTTGATGATCTGATTTATCTACTTGCTATTCTTGATTAATTCATTAAATGGTACAAAAAATTTGATCTTAGCCATCTCAATTTCAAAATTAAAAGAGGATGAAGTTTTCTCTACCTCTTTGGTGACCGTTTCTTTCCTTGCTTCCAATAATTTCCTCTGAGGTTCTTCTTTCTGCTTCCATTTTTTTGCAGTACCCTTTACAACAGAGTCTTTTGCATCGTAATCTTTTTTGGGTTGACTTGCAGAAGGTATGTTACTCTGAGCTTCTTTGGTGGGATTTCCCTTTGCGGGGTTTCCCTTTGGAGGATTTGGAGGTACCTTTTGATTTTGAAGGTTATATTGTCTTTGGAATTGCATGATGGTGTTTTGCAATCCTGTCAAGTAATATTCCCTTTCTACTGATACCCTTTCCTCTTCATCTTGCAAAAATATCTCACTTGCATCCATGAACTAGTCGTGTTCTTCTTTAGTAAAAAACACTTATGTTTCTTTATCATCATAGAAATTCATGTTGTATTCAAAATATCCATCATAATTTTCATCTATATAATTATTTTGGAAAGGAGGCATGATTTGTTGTTCCCCCTGATTTCCTTGATTTCCCTGATTTGCCTGATCTTCTTGATTTGCTTGCTTCCCATAATTCCTTTGCTCTCTTTGTCTAATCTGTGGGATTGTTGGTCTCCTTGTATTTCTGGGTGGACCATCAACCTGTTCTCTGGGGTTAGACCTTCATGAATCTATCTAAAAAATTCTGCACTGTTTTGTTAGGTGATCTCTTCATGTTGTTGTACTGGGTCAACAACTGAAGGGGATTTTCCTTATTCCCCCCATTTTGCAAGTAAGCTTGTCTTAAAGGCTTCGAAATTTGTGATACTAGCTAGTGGAAGGGCTCTGAACCACTTCCTCACTTCTACTACAAGACTTTTTGTAAACAACCTCATCTTCACATCTTCAAAGTCCACCTCTTCCAAGTCTATGAAATCATTAAACTAGTCTAGATGCTTTTGAGCTGATATGTTACCTTGAACATCATATATTTTGATCCTTAGGTTGTAATCTTGAGGCAAATCATGTATTTGAGCAGGCAACATGAGGGGAGAAAATATGGCTGCCATACCTGCTGTGAGGGGTTAGAGTGGCTGTTGGTTCTGAGCGGGGATCACTAAAGGCCTGGCAGATGCGGCTAGAATCAACTCTTGGAATCTCTTTCCGTTAATGATAGTCTCGCTTAAACAAGATCCAGACTTAGTTCTGAATAGGAATTGCGCAAATTTCACATCAAACTCGATGTCTTCAATGCTAGTCACTCCATCCTTGGGAAAGGATAGATACCGGTCTTGATGCAACATTGGGGTTACTGGATTTTCTTTCCTTTTACGTACAAGCTTTTCAGGGTCATACATAGGGATTGCAACTTCTGGGTCTGGGTTTCTCCCGGTGTGGATTTTCTTAGGAGCCAGGATTTCTATCTCACACGTTGTGGTGCAACCGGTCTCTGAGTAACGGAGTCACCAGGGTAAAAATAATCTCAGCCAATAAGGTATTTGATCCACTGTCACCCTTAAGGATCAAACTAACACTTTAAGTCATTTTTCTCAGGTAAGATTTTTCAATTTTGACCCCGAAAACGACGCCAGAATGTTAACACTCCGTAAATTTTGTCCGACTGATAGACAAACGACAGAGGTAATTGTTTCAACCAGATTTAGAGTTGAGGCAATAGCCTTCTCAACTCAGAGAGGGATCTCTCATGTCACTTGATATTTCTTTGGAAATTAGTGGGTAGATTTGGTTTGTTTGGAGGTTTTTAATAAAGTTGTTGGCAATGAAGGGAAGGAACACTCAGGGATATGGAGTCAAAATTATGAAAGTGAATGAACACAGTGATCAGTCAGTAGAACTCTCCATAGGATAAAGGATAAATGAGGCGATGAATCTGAGTTATATTTGAATTTAAGTAGAGTGTAGGAAGATAGAGAAAACAAATAACTGCATCAGAGCATTACTTAAATGAATTCTGAATTCCTTAAGAAGAAAATTACACAGTTTAAATTGCTTAAGCGAAGAGCATCACAAGATGAATTATGGGCCTTTAAATTTTCAATTTAAACAAAATAAAATGAAAAATGGAATAAAGAACACAAGAAATACATACAATGAAAGGAGACAAAGCTCATATCACCACAATTAGAATCTTTTCATAGAGATTTCAAAATCTTCAGCATATATATTCAATTCAGCTTCGAAAAGTTACAATAGAGTTAGAAACAACCAAAATGGTTCCCTTTCACTTCTGCCAACATTAATTCATTCAAATGTCCTAGTACTTACACAATTCGATTACAACGGCTAAAACTGAAATGTTTCAGCTTCTAAAACTGATTATAATAGTTTCAATTGACAATCGCGGTATATGAAACGATTTACAATGATTAAACAAAAGGACATTTCAAAACTACAGATGGACTTCTCTGACTACTCATCTTCCTTTACGACATCTGTCCTTCCCTGATCTTCTGTCAAACTTGTTGGTTTGGTGACACTTGGAGGTTACTTACTGGTTCTGGGAAAGATGCATTTCATCTTGCCCAGCCACACGATTTCCTTCTACTGTGAGTCAGAAGGAATATCGCAATCCATCATCTCCATTATGAAAATCTCTAGGTCAATGCACGTAGCATAGGACATAGTCGGCAACCCAATCTTCATTGTTTTAAACCGATTCAAAATTTCAAAGTCTGCGGCCAAATACTCTACCAAACTTAGGCCTTTCAGACTTTCGTCCATAGCTTCAAATTTGGAATGATCCATTCTACACTGAATGAAGAGATAATTGTAGTCTTCTTGATTGTATAATTTACCTTTTCCATCCCAAAATGGTGGGATTCCCTTGATAAACAATTGCTCAAATGTATCCTTAAACTCTTGTATACTGTGCTCCATTTGCATAGCTTTTTTTTTAACCGATTTGAGCAAGTTGTGCTTGGCGATGATCTTCCTATCCCAGATGATACACACAGTTTTGTCCTTTACCCCAATAGTCAGAAGATCAACGGTGGGCATAAAATTCAGCAAATCAATAACATTCTGGGCCCATTCCAAGGGTTTCTTGGCTAATGTTTTATTAACAATAGTACACCTTCTTTGGGCCATGGTAACCACGCTGTCTTTTTCATTTATAAAATTCAGATAAACGCTGAACTTAGCAGCCTCTGCAACAATAGCATCCCAGATCACATGTTTATCTCCTTGTAATAATTTTTTACCTTTTAACCTCATTTTCAGCTTGTTTACTCTCTCTTGCAAATCTTGATTCTCTCTTTGGAGCTGAGCCATCTTTTTAACTTTTATTTTCACCTCTTGTTTCATCTTTTTTAAGACCTCCTTAACGATTTTGATTTCCCCTATTTGTAAACTTACTTGGGACATAGCTTGAACCAATATATTAGTGCTTGATCCAACTTCTTCATTGGAACGTATAATAACAACCATATCTGATGTTTCTACCTGTCCTTGTAACCAATTTTCTTTCTCTTTTTCTAGCTGCAACACTTTAGCTTTGTAATTTACTGCTTCTTGTCTGAATGTCTCCTTCTCTTTCTCTAGAGCAACTAGCTCTGTTGTCTGTGGATGTTCTGTGGAGGACATATTCAACTTCTTCTTTAGACTTTGGATCATCCTCTCTTTCTCATCTAAAGAAGCCTTTACCCCTTGAGGGCCTTCAGATTCCAATATTTTGACCTGTGTTTTCCAGGATTTGTTGGATGCTTTCTCCTTCTTGAATTGACCATCTAATTTGAGTGCATGTGTTGTCAATCTCAAATCCCTCAGACATAAAATCAGGTAGTCTGAATATAACATCTCACTGGCATTCCTGTGAAACTTTACTTTGTCTAGGGCACCATGATTTTCATAATGCATCTTGATTCCAGACACTTTATCATCATCTTCTATTGCTATATTAAACGTCTTTCTTTCCACATCCCTGACCTAGAATAGGGAAGCCTTATGATGGGAGATCCTCTCCACTTCAGGAAACAAGTCTCTTATTTCACTATTGGACATACTTCCCTTCACAACATACTGGTTCATTAAGTCTTCTTTGGAATGATAAAATTCCCCAGGTGTCTTGCTATATACGTGTTTCTTGTTGCTGAAAACCCTTGAGCTTCTTTCACTTTATGGCATGCTTCCTGTACCATCCTCTTCGTTCTTGGTTGCACTTTCCACCATCTCCATGCTCATATTCTCTTTAGGCTCTTCTTCTTCCAGGTCCACTACCTGAGAAGATAGTGTGATTTTCATTTTCTTGATAATATTTTTCTGACTACGGGCACCCAGTGCCTCTGAACTACTCCTCTTGTTATAAACACTCACCTTTGGAGATTTAATAATAAACTTTGGAGAAGTTTTATGTGTCTATATCTGTTGAGGGGAAGACTCTATTTTTTGTGTATGAACAAGCTGCAAAGTGACTTCCATATTTTCACAGGCTTCTAAGTTTTCCAATCTATCGAATTCTTCAACTTTCTCATGTTCATAGGGATTTGTTTTCTCATCAGTATTTTCTTAGATATGATCTGGTACGAGTCATATATCCTCCCTTGTATCTGTGTAAACCCAAATTCACTGAGTTTGTCTTGAATCTGAGGTAAACGAGACCTGGTCTTTACCACAAAGGGACCTATCATGAAAGGGAATTTTAAGTTGGTTGCCTTGTGCGTTTTTAGAAAATGCTCTGTCTCTGAAATGATCCTTTGTCTGATGAACTCTAAGGAAAAGAATATGGGAGTCAAAAATACTAGTAAAAGGTAAGGTCCTTCTTGATAACCGTATACCCAAATTACAGTAGAATGTAAAAACAACATCCAATCTCCCACCCTGTTTTTTGGATTAGGTTGTAAACAGATTTTCATTTATTCCAAAACCCTTGGCGATTCTGTGCCAAAGATGAGACTATAAACCCTCGACATAATCTTGTTTATGAAAATAAGAATAGTGATTCTTTTTCATTCAGTCAAGATGAATGCTGCTTCAGGGAATTCAGACTTATTTGATGCCAAGATCATTCTCAGCAAGTGCGTGTAGTACCTAAAGTGTCTCAATGAATTGAAATTTACCAGTTGTTGGTGCATATTGTCAACGATGAACTTGTCAAAACTTATACAAACTGACTGACTAGACTCTGACATAAAAAAGGTCAACAAGAAACCCAACATGACTTCTACTACAAATTTGTCCTTATCCAACCCTAAAATTTGACTAAGTAGGGAACAAGCCCACTAGACTTCAATAACCATGACGCTTACACTGGTAGGTAACGACATACTTTCATAATGGTGTTTAGTTTTAACAATGGTTTGCAGAAATAAGGGTTTTACTTTGGGGGGACACTCTCAATAGACTGTGATCATTTTATCTTCCTCGAAGGGCTCTGACATAGTGGGGGAAGACTCTGGTATACTGAGTGTGTGTCGAATTGACAAACTATCTATTTCGCATAAGACCTTTGACCCTAACTTATTCAAAATGACCTTTTCTTCCTGCGAATACAGTTCTGCACACCAGATTATGAACTCTGGGAAAGGGAAAATGACTTCTACGGTGTAAGGGGTAATGGAATCTTGGGCCGCTTCGAGGAAGGGTATCCTTTTTCCAACAATGTCTAGCAAATTGGATCTGGACACGAAAATGAGTGAAACTGTAATTTATGTCGTAAAAACATTGGAATCTCTATCAATTAGGGCTTCTTCTTTAGAGGCAGAGTGTTTTTTCTTTCATGGATAAAATGATAGGGTTGGTTTCCATGATGAAAAATACATGTAACTCGATGGAGAATGTGCAAAACTGGTTCGTTGTTGAGATTTAATTTTGAATGGGGAGTTTGCGCCACTTTTCAAACATTCGAGTGATTTGAAATATTATAGAATAATGATCTGGGGACCTCCTTTTATATGCGTTTTTTAATATCGGGGATTGGAGAAAATGGTTTTGAGTAGACCTCTTTTCGCCCCGATGTGCCTATGATGGCACCACACGTCCAAGAAATGAAACCATGGTATTTTCCTTCAATTCTCAATATGTGTCTCGGTCATCGATCTGGGCTACTCCAAGATTTATGGTCTGCCGGGTCTCATCAACTTTCGATATCGGGGGTTAGAAAGAATGGTTTTTGGTAGACCTATTTTCACCCCGATGTACCTCTTGTGGAACCACATGTCCACAAAATGAAACCATGGTATGTTTCTTGACCCACTATCACATAATTAAACCCCATGCTATTTCACTGCCCGATATGGGTCTTGGTCGTTGATCTGGGTCGCTTCAAGATCTATGGTCCGCCAGGCCCCACCTTTCACGCCTCCACTATATTTATCCATATTCCGCCATATGTGACCTTATCCTCCAAACTATCACACTTCCATAGTGATATAGCTCTTCGCTAAATTTTCGAGACTTGGATCCTATCTAAAAATTGTAATGGTGATAACACTGATCTCAAGTCGATCTTCGAAAACACCGTCACGCCCTTCATTTGTCCGAACAAATCATCTATTATTGGAAATAGATATTTTTTCTTGACCGTTGCCTTTTTCAATTGACAATAGTCAATGTAGAGTCCCCACAACCCATCCTTCTTCCATATGAAAATAACAGGCGCACCCCAAGGTGACATGGTTGGACATATAATTCCTAGGTCCATAAACTCCTTCAGTTTCATTTTCAACTCTTGTAACTCATAGGTTGACATCCGATAAGGAGTTCTTTCTATCAGTTCAGTTCTAGGTTTTAAGTTGATGGTAAATTCCAATTCCCTTTCGGGCGAAAAACCTGGTAACTTCTCTGGAAATACGTTTGCAAACTCTTGTACTATGGGAAGGTTTTCTAGTCCTTCTGCTATGCCCTTTTCATTCAGTGCTAAGATTTCATATAACTTGCATACTTTGTGCATACTCTTTCATAGTTGTAGGGAAGAGATGAACCTTATGGAAACTCCCTGGTTTCTTCCTACAATCACTTGTCTCCATCCCTCATCATTGGTCGAAATCAATTGTTTCTTATTACAGTTGAGTATCGCATCATGCGATTCCAACCAGTCCATAATCATCACTACCTCATAATATTCTAAGATCATGATGTATAGGTTAGCCTTCGTTACAAAATCTCCTAGGTTGGGGCTACATTTCGTAACCTTTCCTCCAACCTTATTCTTGGCTCCTAAATCCATTTCCACATAGCTAAACTCATCCTGTTCGATTGCCTTTAGATTAATTCTTTTTAGCATTGCACTAGAAATAAATCTCTTTGTACCATCGATATCTATCAAAATACTAAAGGTATGGTCAACGATAGTACCTAATGTCTCAAGCACAGTAGACTGGTGCTCGTCCTAGCGATTATTCACCACTACATAAATCCGATGGGACTTGCTCAAATCTCCTACTATAGTGTGTCTATTTGAACCGACTGACCTGACCCTCTCAACCGGATAATCACGTTGGTAATGTGGCTCTCCACATGTCCAACATATGGTCTTCGGTCCAGTACTCCTTATCCCTGAAGTAGAAGTTGATGACCCACCAACCTGAAACCCTGGTTTGTTCTGTTGAATAGTCCTGAACTGTTGTTGTTGCGGACGACCTTGTTGTTGGTGCAATGGTCCTCTGTAGGGAGTTCGCTTCTAAGGCATAGACCACCAAGGTTTCATGAACGTGGATCCTCTCGGAGTGCCTCGATACCCATATGGATGTCTAGTTGGTGTCTGATGCTGCCGCACACCAGATGTCGCATGTCTTGTTGGTATCGTACGACTCCTGCTCTAACCCCTGCTGATCATCTCTTCCTCAGCTATGAGGGCCTTCTTGACAACATCATGCAACGTCTAAGGCATTAGGATCCTCACTTTCACATGACTGATGACGTTAAGGTCGAACACAAACTTGTTGACCTTGAGCTTCTCAGTGTTGAGATGTGGAGCATACCTAAGAAGCTCCATGAAACGAGCCTCATACTTGGGCACCGTACGACCTCCCTGTCGTAAGGTGTTGAACTCATTGAGCTAGAATTCAATAAATTCCTCAGAAAAATACCTCTCTTGGAACCTCTCCTCGAACAGTTCCCATGACACATCTTCAATGACCATGTTCAGTTGTGGAAGGATCGTTTTCCACCATAGAAGAGAACTCCCCTTCAGCTGAAAGACCACCATGCAAAAATTCATGTTGGAGGTGTATTCGTGAAGTACGAAGCACATTGCCATGTTCTTCAACCATGCCTCGACAGTGGTTCCTTCCATGGCACCCAAGAACTCAAGAAACTTTACCTTCTTGAGTTCTCGGTGAATGATACCAGTACCGACTGGGGTGTGCTGTGGACCCTCCGGGGGTACATGCGACCTAGCCTCATCTCTATCCAGACGGTTAATCAAGGCCTCTGACATCCTCTGAAAGAACCTCATCAACCCAACCACATCCCCCTCAACAATCTGCTCCTATCTAATGACTTGTTCTTCTCCTTGGGGGTTAGACACCTCTAGCGTGGATACTACTAGAGGTGTCACACATCCTCCCCTAGCACCACGTTGTCTTCCTTCGCGGTGTCCTCTAAACATGATTACCTACAGGGACACAATTCAATTTAATTAACGATAATTTATTAATCAAGTGTTTAATATAGTGGAAGGAATAATGATCCCAAGTCACGGGGTTGAACCCACTCTAATATCATATGTAACATCCCTCCATTGCACCTAATAAAAGTGAAGCACCAAAAGGTATTTTTTTTTTTTTACATTAAGAAATTAACATCAACACATGATCTCATCATCGCCTAATCAACAACATCATAATTAAAAGCAGTACCAACTACTCATCATGGAAATCACTAATGATGCATTCAATGTGTCAACGAAGGATGACGACATATAAACATAAATAGCGTAGCAGATTAGCACATCATAACCATCTTGAAACAATTTAAAACAACATTCAATCAAATAATGAATATACAATGACTACCCTCCCAACCTACTCTTCAAGGTTAGGACCTCGAGGACACATAATAAACACTCAAGCCCAAGTTCCAATTGATTTTAACCATTTAAGGTCTCAGGGCTAGTGACTTTTCTGGGGAAAAAGGAGGTGTCTACATCCCACTAACAACAAGTCCAACATCAACTAGATCAATCCATCAATCCTATTCATCAATCAATCATGGAGCAAGGGAAATCATTATCGTTATCAATCATACATCAACATTTAATCATTCGTTGCGCGCGAGAGTAAACAATTCTAGAACAATCACTTGTCAACCTAAGTAATGGCGCAAGCGAAAACTAGTTGCTAAATCAATCATACATCTACATAATTTCATGATGCAAGATTAATTAGCAACTTATTCATGATGCAAGAGTGATCAACGTTAAATTTAAGGTGCAAGAGAAATATTATGAAGCAATCACACACCCACTGAAATTAAGGCGCACAATTAAATTTATTACTAAACTAATCATGCATCACCATTATTGCAATGCGCACAAGTAATTGAAGCTAAATCATTGTACATCCATCATTATTCCAATGCGCAAGCAATCCAATTATTTAATCACAACATAATCAATGGCGCGAGGTAAATATTCATTAAATTTTTATGGTGCCAAAAGTAACTACACACATGTCCAATGTATAAACAATCATTCTTTACATAAAGATTTCATTGTGCGCAAGAAGTCTAATATCTAACAAACATACATTATAGTATAATTTCAGTGGGTGCAAAGAGTCCAATCTATTAATTTTGGTTCACAAATGAATAACTACAAGCAATCACATGTCTACTTTATTCAAGGCGCGCAAGAAAATTTAATCACTTAATTTATCACACTTCAACATTATTCAAGCACTAGGAGAATCCATAGTTTGTTCCTTGGATTTATTTAGGTGGGCCTAAGCCCCTTTTTAAAATGATCGGCGAGGCATAGTAAAACATAGCAGATATCCGACATTAAAATTTAATTTGAACATTTAAATAACATTTAAGTTGAACATTTTAATAACCCTTTACATTGACCATTAAATAAAAATTAGGTTGAACATTAATAAACAATTAATTGCACCTTAAATAAACATTCAAGTTGAGCATTAAATAAAAATTAAGTTGAACATTCAATAACATTTAATTGAACCTTTAATAAAAATTTACGCTGCACATTTATTTGGGCCTAGGTATCAGATATCAACATTTAATTGAATCATTAATAAAGATAAAACAAAAACTGATAATAAAACTAAAATATCATATATCACTTACCCCCAATACAAAGCTAAATTGAAGGCTTAAAATGCTGAGTTGGCCAGCTAAACAAAAGGAGGTTCCCATACACATGCAACTTTCTTTAAATGCCAAACTGTTGAGTGAATAAGTGGAAATTTGCAGAGAAGGAAGCCGACATAAATTTGTTGAGTTATTAAGAAAAAACGTTAAGCTTTTTTAAGGAATAATGTTGTGTAAAAAGGAGGTAAATCATAGAGAGAAGGCAACATAAATTTCGTTGAGTTATTAAGCACAAACGTTTAGATTTTGTGAAATTTGTGTGGGTTTCCTCCCCACTCAGTGATATGCTAACACAAAATCACGCAGAGATATGTGTTCGATTTTGGTGGGTTTCTTCCATGAAAACACAGATATAATATCGCACCAAAAAAGCGCAGAGATCTGTGGTCGATTCTGGTGGGTTTCTTCCATGAAAATGCAGAGATAATCTAGAACAAAAATGCATAGAGATTTTTGGTCCATTCCGGTGGATTTCTTCCATGAAAACGAAGAGATACCATGAAGAAAATCATTGTGCAAAGGCAGGAAAATTGTTGTGTAAAGAGGTGAGGATTCTCTAAGAAAAAGTAGATAAAATCGTTTTGTAAATAGAGTGAAAACCGCTAGGCCAAAGGATGTGAAATTCGTCGAGTTTAGGGGAAATATTTCTCTGTGTAAAAATAAAAAAAAAGCAATGAAGACCATTTCCTTTTAAATTTCAGAGCTTGGGTTCGCCAGGAAGAAGGAGAATTAGATTAAGCAATTAACCAATCCATTTAAATTTCAGAGCTTGGGTTTCGCTAGGGAGAAAAAAAAACAAAATCAATAAGCAATGGTAAAAGCATAAGGATGGGAGAGTTTCTTATAGAGAAACACATAAATACAAATGACAGGATGGCCACAACTACATAATTAATTTAAATGTCAATAAAATTTGAACCTTAAATGGAATTACCCCAACAATACTTATACAATAGAATTAAACTACATTTTAATTTGATTCTTAATGAGTTCAATCTTAGTTTAGGATTACCGTAACCAAAGGTGAAGAATCTAAATTTGTTAGTCCATGCTTGTGCTCCCTCCGGTCTCCCTCTTGCTAACCGTCGAGACTTCATTGGTACCTCACAATGAACTCTAGGGGTACTCTTCTTCCCCCTTAGCCCCCCGATTCGCAAAGGGGCCACACACAAACACAACCAAAAAACTCTAGTTCCCAGCTCGCCTCTCAAGGCAGAGCGACCACTCTCCTTTTCGAGCTGGGTATCCCAACTCTCACAAGTAAAACCAATCAAGGAAATTTACGCAGCATAACTTTACCAATAACCTGTGTCCTCCATCTTTCCTCTTTAACACTTTCTTTATAGGATTTTTCCTCATGACACATTCCTCTTGCACATTTAATTCACTTTTTAATTAATTAAATTTATAATTATTCCCCTCATACATTTGTCACTTGTTCCCTTAGTTGCACCAATAAATCCACCATTTAATTTAATTAAATGTCAATTTCCCTCACCAACCTAAAAGTACTCCTAAAATCACTCCTAGTTGTCCATTTATTCCCTCTATTTCTTTTTTAATGACTGGCTCCTTTCTAAAACTTAGTTGTATTTAATTTAGGAAATTTCTTTAGTTAGACTAGACTAGATACCTTTCTATGCTTCCACATTCTTTTTACATTTATTTCCTTTCATATCTTAGTTTCCAATTTGGCATTCTTTTTCACACAATTATATAATTAAATCTTTAACTATAGATTTTTTACTCTTTCAATTCCTAACTTGATTTTTCTTCATCCCCCACCATTTATTAAATTTATAATTTAGTTTTAGTCTTCTTACCCACTTTAGGCTTAGGCTCAAATTTTTAAACTAAGCTTAGAATTTTTAAGGAGATTTTATAATTAATAAAAATCACTCATTTAATAAAAAAAATTGAGTTTGACAATGTCAAAACAAATATTGTTTTCTAGGCACCTATGTTCATTAACTCACCTTTATTAAAAATCACGACGTGCCCTTCAAGACGCACTCTGTGCTCCAATGGTGCCACTCACCTTTATTCAAGTTTTATTTATGTGACGTTCCCTTCAAGACACACTACGTGCTCCAAGGGTGCCACTCACCTTTGGCTGGTTCTGGTAGTTGTCCAACCCTTGGATTCAATACTTCATCAGGCGACCTTGTGAGAGACTAAGGGCCTCTAAGGAATATGGACCCTGCCTTATTTCACACCCCTTAGAATCTTCGTGAGCCACTGTCTCAGTCTTCCCTCATGACATCGTGGATGTCTCGAACTACGTAATCGTTAACCTACAATTCGAGCCATGAAGAGAGTGCTAGTGGGTTGTGGCAGGGCTACTACCACACCTCTCCCTCAATCTCTGGTTGTTGTGCATGGCCCCTTTACTCCTTATGTGAGTCTGATTAGCAAGCACTCGTCATCCTGCATCCATCAATGAAACCTATCAATGATCGATAAAACACATCATAATATCCCTAATCATATGTCACATATGCATTTAAGTGAAATATCCAAACCAACACAATCCACTCCCTGACTCGATCCAGAGTCCAAGGTGGTCCATTAATTCCATTGGCATCCTCAATCTGCCAAGTGTCATGCACAGTCAGGAGAAACCCATCAATAACATCTATCTATACATATATATCAAATAACATAACATCATAATCCAACACTATCATCATCAGAATCCATAATAGAAACAAACAACCATATACTAAACCAGATCACTTGCACACAAGTGTCCTCAAATAATAAGTCAATAATGTGTGCTTGCAAGAGCGGGATGTTACAAAAGGATACTTGCTATGTTCAAACATTTTTCATTGACATATATAGTAATATGCATGGGATATAATATCTCAATATATGAACATATAATTATGGACAATTAGAGATATAACAACATGCAACTCACTTTATTAATGATCCATATACTTGTATCTGTCATATCTAAACATATAGTTATTAGCATTTAGAGATACAATAACATGCAACTCACTTATTTATTTGTAATCCATATACATGTAGATTTCAAAACTCATCATTACACCTTAATTCTTCTCCCTCTGTTTATGGAACATAGCCATCAATACTTTATTAGCTATCACACATGCAATTTATGTTTTTATTTGTCTAGCTTTTCTTGGTTCCCTATTACAATTTCTCCCATACATTTGATATTTTTATCTCGTTATATGCTCTTATATTGTATTAAGGGAAACACATAGATAATGAACTTATGGAATTTACTTTTCTAACCCACATAAGAAACAATACTTTATTAGCTATCACACACATGCAATTTATGTTTTTATTTGTCTAGCTTTTCTTGGTTCCCTATTACAATTTCTCCCATACATTTGATATTTTTATCTCGTTATATGCTCTTATATTGTATTAAGGGAAACACATAGATAATGAACTTATGGAATTTACCTTTTTAACGCACATAAGAAACAAACGATGATAACATGCCCAATGTATGCTCCTATGTAACCCACACAAGAGAAGATAACCTTTGGTGACACTAACCCATTGACATAAACCATAAACCCTAAATAACTATCCTGTGTAATCTATTCCCCTTTTAAAACCAACCCACTAACCATAAAAACCCCAATTCCTAAGCCACTAAATGCCCTAACCATAGCTACCTAATTCACTTAGCTTAGATAAACACATATCATGGATAAACACTTAACTAACTTAAGAAACACACATAAAAAACTTATCATTAATTATTTAAGATCTTTTACAATGATTATTTTCCATCACCAAAGGTAGCAATAGGGGTGGTTTTATACACAACCATCACCAAAAAATCTGAATCATCAATGCCAATGTTGTTTGAATAAAAGAGTCTTAGCAATAGTTTATGAAATATGCCAAAAAACAAATTTTGTAGTGGTCAACAAACCTACCTACAAATTTCATCAAAGTGGTTTTAATGACAATTACAATAGTCCCTAATAGTTGTTTTTTAAGTATTGGTTTTGAAAACATAGTCACTAAAGGCACTTTTTGAGGTACTTCAAAAGTGGCATTAGCCATGGTATTTTTAGAGCTACAACTAAAATTGGCCAAGTGGTAATGGTTTTGTTGAAGCTAGGTTTGAAAATTTTCACCTTTAAAACTAAATTTTTCCTCTTTCGGGATTTGGTTTTTCATATGGTATAATCCTCACTATCAGTCCAAAAGACCAGTACCGAAGTCCTGAAAAGTTTTCATTTCTTCGTTATAACTAAAGACAAGAAGCTCAAATGTTATTAAAGTTTAGACGCACATTCTATAAAGTACTTTAAATCGTGATAATTTAAAACCCTAAAGGAGTTAATTAACAATCTTGTTAACCTTTCGGGATTCCGGGTTTACTCAGAACAATATCTCTTCAATACATTTTGAATCGTGAAATCCCGATTCCCGATTTCCCAAAAGAAGTGAAAGTCAGTATTAATCCTAATTAATTAATTTAAAACTAATCTCACCTCGATTTCTGGATTCAGGGTTTAGTGGTGACATACCTCATGTAGCCGCGATCCCCAAAACCCCAAAATGCAAAGTCCCGACTTAATACAGAAGTTAAGGCTTAAAGCTAATATCATCATGATTTCGGGATTCAGGGTTTAGTGGTGACATATCTCATGTAACCGCGATCCCCGAAACCCCGAAATGCGAAGTCCCGACTCAATACCGAATTTTAAAGAGAACTAACTTCATTTTAAAAATACATTAAATGGTAATTAAACTTCTTAAGTACTTTCTTTTTGGCCTCCGCCAAAAGAAGTTTTTTGAATGTTGGTTTGAGAATTTCCAAAATATGGCCACATTAATAATGGATAGATCGTGATTTCTGCGACACAAATGCGTACCTCAAAGATATTCTCCGCATTAAAGGTATTAAATTCTTGACAGGTGCGTCAGTACTTTCACCATAAAATGAGTTAAAAGAAAACTAGAGGTCTGTGTTTTGAAACTTATTCTCATTTTTTCTATCAAAAATAGGACAATACAGCCGAGCTTTCAGACCTCTCTTCTGTGACAGGTTTTATTTCCAATTCAGAGTCATGGCACCAAAGAAGGGACCCAAGAAGAGTGAAGATATAGTTGAGATTTCCATCCCAGAGGGAGATATCATATCAGACACCACACCACATGCTATCGACTCAATTAAATCATGGAGATAGATTTATCAAAATTTGGACTGTGAGATGAAAAATTCCCCTAGTGATTCCGAGAATCACCTTTGGGACATAGCAGAATCAGATCTTCACAAAATTGCAACACGCCCACGGCTCATGGCGTACAACGACATGGTCAGTTGGGCTTTGGACAAGGTTGATATTCTGATGAGAAGCATTTTAAATGATCAAGGAGCGATTATTGGCTCATTCAGACCTGAACATATCCAGGTTATGTACAAACTCTCACCCAATCCTAATTTCATTTACAATGCCAAATTTAGAGCTGAATTCTAGAGAAAGGAATGCACTGAGGCAGACCAAACTTACCCTGATTTAATCAAAGGTTGGTGGAGATGTCCATCAAAATTTAAGTCCGATACCCACGGAATTTATGCCACAACCTATTTGAATGAGTACATGGTTTATGTAGCCATGATGCTGTGTAGACTCTTTGGCAAAAAGAATCCCTGTCATTTCCCCGCAGAATGGGTTCCTTTTTTAGAAGAAGCATCAGAAGGGTATAGTTTCAACTGAGACAAGATTTTATCTAATAATATAGCCAAAGAGATTTCAGATTACAGAGTTGCAAGAGCCCGAGGTTAACTAGTGGCCTTCTACATGTCAGCATACCTCATGGACGCAATTTGTTTTATGACTCCATTTCCCCTGATGAATTGGAGTTGGAACATAACCTGCCCTGAACCCATTCACGAATATCACTCTGAGCTATGGGAAGAAAATGCAAAAAAATCGTTTTACGAAATTTTCCATTTCGTGGTGATACCCATGCATAAAATTTTTTTCGGCTGTGACCCTCCTCGCATTTCTAATGCAGTTTCAAATAACCTCAAGAAAATAGAAAATTGGTTCATTGAAGAAAGCTTCTCCTACATCAGGGTTTATGGGTGCTCAATCCCCCCTCACGCGCTTCCAAAATTCCTTCCGGATAGACTAGTGTGTAGGGAAGTGGCACACCAAATAGTAAAAGGCGGTATTGGAATAGAGCTAAAGGTAGCTCAAAAGAAGTCTTGGCCAATCTTCCCTGTGCACAACAGGAAATTTTCATTACTAAATTTGGGACATTCTAGGGTGGAAACAGAAGCACTCGAAGAAATTAAACTGGTAAATATTGAGTACAAAAGGCATGACCCTTATCAATTAGTGAATAAACACTTGATACACTACAATATGAAAGCCTATGAACATGAGGAGTCCCCTTGGGACGACGTGTTCAAAGGGACCAAATCTTATAAAAAAGTGTTGGAAAGAGTACAGACACTGTCGTTCAACCTGCAAGTCATCTTTCAGACCTTTCAGAAGCATCAACGGAGTGGTCTACCGCAAGTACTTCAAGGGGAAGAAATTACCCTCCCCCAGGAGAAAGAAAGCGTTCGACCAGGTTTCAAGCAGGAAGCACAAAAGAAGGGAAATCCTGAAAAGGCCCTACAGGATATGGAAAGGCCTCCACCAAGCAAAAAGACCAAAGCAGAGAAAAGGTCAGGGAGACCTCCCAAGTCTGGTAAGCCTACTCCCACTTCATCACCAAAGGTTGATGTCCACATGCCTAAGGCGATAGGAGGGAAAGGATCTACAGAACTAGGGAGTCCCATAACCTCCTTAACTCCCTTACAGTCCACTTTTGGACTGTCACAGACGAAATCTCTTTTTGTTGATGACCTTACCTCCATTCCCATAGATGAGATTCCTCCTTCCGATTATTTTTTCAGTAGAAAAAGGAAGGTTGTCTTGAAACAGGAGATGCATAAGAGGGAGGGGAACATGGTTAAAAAAAATAAAGTCCTGATAGACGGACAAAATTTGGAGGAAGAAGATTTCGCTACAGAGGTAGTAGGTTCCATGGGAGCCATGGTAACAACAAACTTTTTTACCATGGGAAAAATCATAACAAGGATAAATAAGAGTGATAAAATCATAGCACAATTGCGAGAGCAATTAAAGAATGCTAAGGAAAGCATTAGAGAATAATTGAGTAAAAGTTTGGAGCAGACAAGGGCTGCCGAAAGGTTAGAGGTTCAATCGCTCAAAACAAGTTTGGACGAAATGAGCCAGGAAATACAAACAAATTAGCTACAAATTACTCAGCAAAAGGAGCACGCAGAATAGTTGCAGGCTAGATTAATATCAATGGAAGATCAAATTATAGACTTAAAATCTTTCCAGGCTCAGTCACTGGAGGTGCATTCAAAAATAGAAATTGAACAGCAGAAATTGATTTCCAAGATAGAAATTATTTAGAATTACTTTCAAGAAGTAGATAATGCCTTTGAAAATATCATCTTAAGAGAAAAAGAAGCCAAAGCAGTGAGGATTTCTCTCCAAAAGGAAATTATATATTCGATAGGTGAAGAGGTATCTGAAACTATGAAAGTATCAGCCGCAGAGCAAATCAGAGGCAACATCATGCTCAAACTATTGGAAACCAACAAAACTGAAAACAAAAAAAGAATAGCCAAATAAATCAGAGATGACTGTGAAGAAGTTTTTGATCTTCTAAACAAAGGGTCATTAAATATTGGAAAGGGCCAGTGTACAGGACTTTTGGGACAGATCAATATTGTAGGCCATCAATTAAATTTTAGGGAAAATTTGAGTGAAATCCAAATGGAAATTTCACAACTAAGAAAAATCGATGTCACCCTAATGGACAGGTTGTTAGTTGAGCCTAACTTGAAGCTTCAGTCAATAAATTTTACAGATAAAGGATTTGATGACTGTCTTTCTAAGATTCAG